>JAQZBX010094358.1:0-12035 GCA_029593785.1 Cabassous unicinctus | reverse complement strand
GCAGGAAGCGGGTGTGGCGCAATGGATAGAGCACCCGTTTACCATATGAGAGGCCCCGGGTTCGCTTCCCGGCGCCTCCTTGTGAGGGCAGGCCGGCTCGCACGGCGCCGTGGGCTGATGCGGCAAGACCTCACAGCAAGGGGGAGATAAGCAGACACAGAGAAGACACGCAGTGAATGGACACAGCAGCACAAGCAGCAAGGGGGGGATAAATAAAAATAAATAAATCTTTAAACAAAACAAAACAAAACAAAACAAAAAACAACAGCATGGTACTGGCATAAAGACAGACACATAGACCAATGGAACCGAATTGATGGTTAAAAAACAGACCCTCACATCTATGGTCAAGTGGTTTTTAACTAGCCTGTCAAACCCACCCTGCTCGGGCAGAACAGACCATTCAACAAATGGTGCTGAGAAAACTGGATATCCACAGCAAAAGAAGGAAAGAGGACCCCTATCTCACACCTTAGACAAAAATTAACTCAAAATGAATCAAAAACCTAAATATAAAAGCAAGAATCATAAAGCTTCTAGAAGAAAATGTAAGAAAAAATCTTCAAGACCTGGTGGTAGGTAGATTCTTAAAGGAGATAAGAGGAGGACTGAGATGGACTACTGATGCTTAATGTATGTAGAAGTTTTAATTAACTTTACTGTAAAAGTGTGGAAAGGTACAGAGTTGATGGTAACACATTATAGTGAGTAACAGCTGGTTTATAAATGGGGATGTGGCTGAAAATGGTAGTCTAGGGATGTAAATGCCAATTGACAGAAAGCTAGAGAATAATCTAGGGACTGACTAGCACAGTAAACCCAGAGGTGGATGAGAATAGTGGTTGATGGTACAGATGCAAGAGTGTCTTTCGTGAGCTAGAGCAGATGTACGTCACTATTGCAGGGTGGTGGGAATGTGGAGAAGCATGGGAAAAATACAACTGGAGTGACCTATGGACTGTGGTTAACAGGAATAATGTAATATTCTTGCATCTATGCCAAAGATGTGCTGTGTTGATAATGGGGGAGTATGGAAAAAGTGTGCCAAATGTACACTGTGGACCTGGTAATAATCAGACAATATTATCTCATAATCTGTGACAAATGTTCCACCACGGTGTGGTATGTTGATAGAGGGGTGTTGTTTGGGAATTCTGCACATGTGCATGATTGTTCTGTAAGTTTACAACTTCTGTCATAAAAATATATTTTTAAAATAATAATAGGGTGGGTTGGGGGAAAAATACACCAAATCTAAGATAAGGCCTATAATTAGTAGTAAGATTTTGACAATATTCTTTCATAATTTGTAACAAATGTCTCACGACAATACAAGGTGTTGATGGATGGTTGATGTATGGGACCCTGTATGATGTTATGAAAGTTTGCTTTGTAAGTTCACAACTTTTACTATACACTTATTGTTTATGTATGTTCATGTATAAGTGATATAAAAATAATAAGGGTTGGGGGAAAATACTTTGTTTAGTAGTAATATTTTGAGGATGCTCTTTAATCATTAAAGATGTTTAACAACAATGCAAGGTGTTGGTGGTAGGGTGAGGTGTGGGAGCCCTGTTTGATGTTATGTATGTTTGTTTTGTAAGTTCACAACTATTGCTATACACTTATTGTTTTTGTATGTTCATGTATGAGTGATATATTTCAATATATTTTTTTAAATTAAAAATATAACCTATATAATTGATGAGTTACCTACAACTGATTTCATTTCTAACATTATGTATTACATATCAATACACCTTGTTTCAGCTGGTAACTTTATTAAGATTTGTACTTGAGAGATATTATAAGCTTAACATATTTGACCATGGATTATTTATGAGAAATTCCGAGAAAATGATGTTGTATTGATAACAAATGCCTATCTGCAAATTTCTCTCTCTTCTTTGGTATTAAAGCAACTCAATTAAATTATTAAAAATACATTGGTGGGGGTGGATGTGGCTCAAATGGTTGGGCATCTGTCTCCCATATGGAGGGACCTGGGTTCAATCCCCGGGACCTCCCAGTAAAAATAATAAAAATATAGAAGTTGCGCAGGCCACCAGGCCCCATGCACGGGTGCACTGTCAGGCCATGTTGAGCCACACAGCAAGATGATGACGTAACAGGAGAGTGACACAAGGGAGAGCCAAGACGAGACGCACCGAAAAACCAGGAACTAAGGTGGCACAGGTGGTAGGACGCCTCTCTCCCACATCAGATGTTCTGAGGATCGAATCCCAGTGAAGACAGGAGGAGAAGGATGAAAAGAGATGTCAGGAAACAGACACAGAGAATTGCCCAGCAAATGGTCACTAAAACAGCAAAAACGGGGATGGTAAAAATGGATAAAAGTAAATAAATAAATAAATCTTTCAAAACAAAAAACAAAAAAAAACACATTGGAAATTGGAAATGAAAAGGTCATAAACTTTGTAGCTGCGACCACAGATTACCAAGAGCATTTGTAAGTCCTTCTACAGTATAAACAAGAGCTCTCTACTTTTACCCAGAAAGAATTCATTTCTGTGCATAATCATTTCTCTATGGTAAAGTGAGGGAGCAGCTATCATACTTTGCTAGCTGTGCAAACACTGTCTTAGAATTAAGAAGCAAGGCAGTGTGGAGAGCCCAGCATGTGCTTGGTGTGATTCAGCCCTGCCGTTGTCAGCAGGAGCTCCCGGGGAAACAGGTGGCAAGCTCAGAAGGGTTCTTTGAAAAGAGTTAAAGGAAGGGGCCGTCTCCAGAAGTGTGGGTGGGGTGAAGGGAATCCAGCTAGAAGCTGGGGACAAGGAGCCTGGGTGGAGGTTGTACTCCTGGTTCTCAGTTCCTCAGTCCTCCCAGCCCAGGCCAAGGGCCTCCGTCTACAGAACGCAGGTCCCCGCCCCCATTGACCGTGGGCTTCACACATGGCTTGCTTTGGCCAATGCAATGTGGGCAGATATACCACGTCTAGCAACAGCTTTAAAGGCACATGAGGGCCGACACACACTTGGGCATCTGCCCTCAGCCTTGAGAAGAGCTGGCGCCAGTGGAGATCTGGCTCCAGGAGTGACAAGGCCCGTGGAACTGAGCCAAGTCTAGCCAGGCTTTTGCCCAGCAAGGCCGCAGCCAATGCGCCACCCATGTGCATGGCAAGCAAGAATGAGCACTCATAGGATATACCAGATGACGCAGCCTGCAGGACCAGCCCCCACAGCACACAGCAGGGAGAGAATGGGTGAGGGGGCAAATGGAGAAGAGCCACCTGGTGACAGCGTGCCTGGCAAATGGGTGGAAGAAACCTACAGAGTTGCCTTTCCCCTGCGGAAGGGCGGGCGGACGCCCCATGGAAGAGGAGGCAAACGGCACAGCAGGTGAGGGAGGGGCTCTGAGCAGAGGCAGCAGCTGGCTAGTGGGCAAAGTCGTGCCCCAGCCCGGCTTTCTATCACGTCTGTACTTGAGTCCTAGGAGGAAAGGGGCTCTAAGTAGAAGCTGCCAGCAATTGCACTGGCAACTCCGAGGTTCTCTGGGGGCCAAGCAGCGGCAGGGAGGGCTCTTCCAGCAGAGCCCACCCCCAGCGCAGGACAGGACAGGCAGAGCCCTGGGGAGAGAAGAGGGTGTGGCCGCGGCTTCCCGGGAGGCCTGCCCTCACCAGGCTGTAAACCCCCTCCAGGCAGCAGGGGCCCAGCTCCACAGCCCTCTGCACAGGCCAGCGTGCCGTGCCCGTCAGGCTTCTCCAGGGACACAGGCCAACAGGAGAGAGCCATATAGCTATTTATTATGCAAGCACTGTGAGTTTATCCTAGGAATGGGCTCCAGGGACTGTGGGGATGGGTAGGTCTGGATTCCATAGGGCAGGCCACAAGCTGGCAAATCCAGTGAAGGTCCTTAGTGAATTCCCGGGAAGAAGCTGTCTGGCTGAAGGGGAATGGAAATTCTCTCTTCTAACTCCGAAATCCTTGGGCTTTTAAAGCCTTCAGCTGATTGGATGAGACGTCTCTCGTCGTTGAAGGCAATCTCCTCCGTAGATTGTAGATGTGATCAGCCACAGATGCAATCAAATTATTGATGATTTCAGGCCACGAAATGTCCTCCCAGTAACCATCAGGCCAGCGCTTGCTTGACCAACAACTGGGCACCATAACCTGGCCAAGTCGACACATGAACTTCACCTTCACAGCCAGCTTCGGGCCTCTCGAGCCAAATAAGTGTTTACAGCTGTCACTGTTTCCTACGCCAACAGGTGCTTCCAGCTGGCTGTGAAGGGGCGGGGAGGGAGCTAGGCAGCTTCAGCCTCCCTCCCGCCACCTGTGGGAGTCACACTGCCCTGAAGCAAGCAGCCAATGTTCTCCTTTCTCTCGTGGCCACTCTGCCCTCACCTTCACGCCATCCTCTGAGGTGAGATCTTACCAAGGGCTCTGATGGTCTAACACGGCATGGAGCCACGTGGGAGAAGAACTGCCTTAAACAGGGGGTCCTGGGGCAGCGCTCAGGTCACAGAAGGCTTTGCTGGGGAGGTAAGAGCCGAGGGGAACGCTCACAGGTTGCACAGGCAAAGAGGAGACGGGAAGAGCACTTAGGCAGGGGAAAGTGCTGTATGATGCCTGAGAGGGGTGGGCACTCCAGCACCACGCGGGCTGCACTGGTACCTGCCAGGAGGTGACAGGTGAGGGGATACTGCCTGAGAATGAGAGCGTGCCACTGATTCACGCGCTGAGCTTTAAGACCTAGTGCTGCCTGGCTCCCGGTTTCGAACATGCAAACATGCGCCTTTACTCCATTAGCCCGGGTGGGACCTCGGCTTTGGGGTGTCGGAGGCTCTTCCCGTGCTGCCAGCTGCAGCTGAGGTTGCGACCTAAGCGGTGCTTCTCAAAGGTGTCAGGAGCCCCCGAGGCTTGTGCAGGCAGATTGCTGCCCCACCCCTAGAGTTCATGATTGAGCAGGTCGGGGTGAAGGCAGGCGATTTGCATTCCTGACAACATCCCGGCTCCTGCTGGTGTGTGGGGTCCTGGGACCCTGCTTTGAGAAAAGGAAGGGGGTGGTGCGGCAGGCCCCTCTTTCCCCAGGAAAGGCAGTCCCTGTTCCGGGCCCTGCGACAGACTCACTGTGCTCTTTCGGGCGATGGCTGAGGCTTCCGGCTTTTCTAGGGCAGGGTTTTGGGTTTTCCTGAGCACTTAACCAAATGTGCACATGGCAATCCTCCCACTGCTGGTTGAAGGAATGCACTCACTTTAGTAACATTTCAACAGCAAGTCTCCCAAGTGCAGTGGATCCTTGGACGAGCGTCAGCATGCCCCGGAACCTGTTAGAATGGAGGCCCCACCCCAGTCCTACCAAATCAGAGTGGCTGGGGCCCAGCCAGGTGGGTTTAACAAGTCCTCCAGGGGTTCTGATAAAGCATTCAAGTTTGAGAACTACTGCTTTGTATTTTGAGGAAATGAGCCCCTTAACAGTCTTCCAGTCTTTCTTTCGTTTTGTGGTCCTTGTTTCCTTTTGCCTTCTGCACTTCACTGGCCAAAGCCACATGTTTACTCTGGTGCCTGCTTACATCCTTGCCCAACATTGGGGATGCATGTTCCAATGCCACCACACTGCTCCAGTTAATTGAGCAGTTACTGTGTGAGCAGCACAGTGTGGAACACAGAAACGGTCTTATCCTCACATAGAAGAGATTGCCGATATTTAGAACTGCTGAGGAGAGAGGCAACTTGAGCCCCACTTTCACAGGGGACCCGGAACACAGCCCGCTACGAAACTTGTCCACGTCTCCACAGCTGGTAGTGCCGGGCCCTGTTTCAAAGCCACTCCAAAGTGTTCTGTGTGCATCTCATTCCAAACTTGGGGCTTGTGACCATAAACTAAACTGTCTAGGAACCTTTGATCCTGACTTTTAAAAGGAACCAACTCTTTATTCCATCCACATCCTTTGCAACAGAAAGCAGCTTGGTGGGGATAACGTGAAGTGCGAGCGGCTGAGGTTGGAGACGCATCAGACGTCCTTCCTGCTGTACTGTTTAACCACGCGGCTCGCAGCTCGTCTGACCACCAGCTCACTTGTTGAGAGTGTGCCTTTTGTTCTGGGAACGACGGACGCCTCTCTGAGAACAGACCTTGCCAAATGCACATCAAGACCTTCCTGCTCGGTGCTGATGGGGCGCCTGGTGAAGGCAACTGTGGCTTTCGGCTCTGCTGGCGTGATTTCGGCTCCCAGCTCCGGGCTCCGTGCAGCTGGTCGCGGAGTCGGTTTCCGCCGTTGGCCTGGGTGCCACCCGCCCCTCCCTCACCCCCGCGGCACCTTCCATGCTGACCCTTCTCTCCTGCTCCCTCTTCAGGCAGCGACCTGCTCTCGGATATTGGCTGCAGCGCCAGGACTCTGTCAGGAATAGGTTGAATTATGTCCCCAACAAACACATGCTCTTAGTCTTAATTGCCACGTCCCTGTGGGCATGAAGCCATTGTGAAGAGGACTTTGGAGAATGTCATTTTGAGTTACATTGTGGCCAACTGAAGCAGGGTGGGCCTCCATCGGGATTACTAGAGACCTTACGGGGCAAACTGAGAAATCACAGAGTAGGAGAGGACGTGGCCCGGTGACGGGAGACAGAGCTGCAAGCCAAGGAGCCCCCAGGACGGTGGCCTTCGGGGACACAGCAAGCCTTGGCGAGGTCTCGGCTTTGGACTTCTCCTAGCCTCAAAGCTGGGAGCCCATAAATTCCCACTGTTTAAGCCAAGCCACTGAGTGGTGTTTGTGAGGGCCACCCGGCGGACGGAGACACCGAGGAAAAGCCACGCAAACACTGGCCGACCCTCCCGCCTCCAGGCCCACACGGCTCTGCCCTGGTAGGGACGCTGGCTGGCTCATTATACTGACAATCTCTACGTGACTTCTGGAACAAGGAGGATGGTCATAGATGGGTGAGGGTGGGGGTGGATCGCGATAGACGGGATTAATCAATGATTAGTGAGACTAAGTCTTTAGAAGTAGAATGAAATAGTGTATATTTGTTGGTTATTGCTGAGTAACAAATTCCCGCCAAGGCAGTGGCTTAAAGAACACACATGCATGGGCTGGGAGCCTGGGCCCGGCTGAGCCACGTTCTCTGCTTGGGCTCACACCTGGCTGCATCAGTGTCGGCCGGGCTGAGTTCTCGTCTGCAGCCTCGACAGGCAGAATCTGTCCCCCAGGTAGCCCGGGTTGTTGGTAGAATTCGTTTCCTTGTGGCCACGAGGCCTTACTTCATCAAGCCAGCAAGAGGAGTCGCTGGAGCGGCTGAATTGTAACCCCAGGTGGGACATCCCTTCACCTTCGCCATGTGTCCTTGGTTAGAAGCCCCTCACCGGTCCTGCCCACACTCGAGGGGACGGGATCCTGCAAGGCTCTAGGTGCTGGGGTGGGCCTTTCAGGGGGTCCGTGAGCTTCAACTGAGACTCAAAACAACATTATTCCTGTGGGGACGTGTTGGTGCAGGTGTGATAGATTTATTAAATAATACACAGTAGAGTGTGGACTTAGTAAGGGGTCTGTGGTTTTCACCTGACTGGCAAAGGGGTCCGTGGAACAAAACAGGTGAAGAAGCCCTGCCCTCGAGCCTGTCCACGACAGCCTAGGTGTGGGAGAAGTGAGAGAAGACATAGCAATGGGCAGCCAGCTAAGGTGGAACTTTGCTCCCACACAAATTTGCTGGAGGCTGGCCTGCTATTCCGTCTCCAAACCAAGAAGGTAACTCGTCAGACCACTCGCCCCAATGACAGGGAGCCGTAAGAGTTTTCTAAGAGGTTTAGATGAAGGAAGAAATGAGACAAATCAAGGGAAAGATTGGTTTTAGATATCACTTTGTCATCTTACTCCGCCGGCAAGTTTCAGCCACAAAATAACTTGGTGGAAAAAATCCTGGGTTATTTACATTTGCTCTCTATTTTTAATCATCTAAAATAACCATTTAATATCTTCTGAAGTCCTTATTAGAGCCCATTTAACCTGTAGCAAAACATCCTGTTTATTTTTGCAGCTATTTTTGTCTGCTTAGAGAAATTTTTGTTTTCATTTGAGCTTTTAGAAGAGGTTACACAAGGTCAGCGTGTCTGGCTTTGTTGTCGACTGGTTGTGCCGGGTTCTTCCTAAAATGGTGGTAATTTCAAAGCAACTTATCATGTGTCTCTTTTTATGTGGCTCAATTTTCCCATTACTTGAAGTTCCCAAATGCTAATAAACCTTAATGCAGTATTCCTGGTGGGAATGGATGCATTATGCTTTTCAGAGCTGACGTTTTTACATAACTAGAAAACATTCTGCGAAAGAGAGGGGGAGCCACCCTTGAAGGGAATTCATCAAATGGATTCTTTTTTCTATTGATCTGGAGCTGTTTAAGCAGAGGAGGGGGAGGGAAAAAGGCAAATGCCACAGAGAGGAAAATCTGTGCATTCCTGCCTTAAAGCTTTTGGGCTACAAATTCTTTTAGTATCTGTTCACTTCACAGCCATGATGCATTCCTTTTTAAATGGTTATAATGGGAGCGTGAAGATGCTACAGGACTCGGTAAGAGAACACGTTTGTCATTCTTTCAGCCTGAGTTAGAAAGCAATGTTTTGCCATGGACACAGTGCAGTCACATGAAACCTGTAAGCCTTTATTAAAATCCCTCCCAGAGGGGGCAAAGCTTATCCAGGGTGAGGGAAATCACAATCGTGGGCACCCTTGTGGGGTGGGGTGGGGGGCTAGGGACTGAGAGGAGGCGCAAGAGACCCTTCCAGAAACGTTCCGGGTCTTGTTAGGCACCTGAATACAAAGGCAAAATACACTCATTGCTTGGGCACTTTACGTAAATTATACCTCCAAGTTGAATGACAAAAATCCAACCTAGTCCAAGGCCAGTGCAGTAGACACTGAAGCAGAATGTAAAGCAACTGACTCAAAGTCAGCAGAAGCTGTTCAGACCCAGGATCTGGAATATTCTGTTCCACACCCTCCCCTCCACCTCCCCACCCCACCCCTCTTCCCTCCCCACCCTTCACCTTCCAATCGTTAGTTCTGTTGCATTTCCCTTTACTTTTTCCAAGAAACTTCAAAATGTGTTATTTCTCACAGAGAGGCAGCATTTGAAGAGTGGAATCGCAGATTATTCACCCATTTGCTGTTTGGTATTTTCTAATTCCACCCTTCAGTGCAGAGGAGGGATTACAAAATGGATTTCTCCACCCTGGTCCTCACTGGCTGCCTCCTGCTGTCAACTCCGATGACCTGAGTTTCTGGCGGTGGGAAAGCCAGGTCAGAGCAGCCTTTAGTGTGCTGCCTCGCACAATCTGGCATTGCTTATTCTCTGTCTGTTAGCTAAGTAGTTATTATTCACCGCTCTACTAAGGCCCAAAATGGTGGTCAGCCCCCAGAAGCTCACTTGGTGAGCAGATTTTCTTACAGAAGGCACTTCTGCAACCCTGGTGGGTATGAGCCTGCAGGAATGCGTACATTTACGATGGGGCTGACTTGGGTATGTTTCTGTTTGCTACTTCTGAAATTAAATGATGGCCAAACACTGAGTGCCATGGTCAGGTGGGGAAATGACTTCTGGTTACTTTATCAAATATTACATGTGTTTTGTTTTGTTTTGTTTTATTTTGAAGAAAGGAAAAAGCTTTATGTTTTAGTAACTTTAATGGTACTTTTTTCCTGCTCTTTTAAACATTGAGATGAAATTCACATAACATGAAATTAAACATTTTAATCTGAACAATCCATGACACTTAGTACATTCACAATGTTACATAACAATCACCTTTGTCTAGTTCCAAAATTTCTTCATCACCTCTAAAGGAGACCCCACATCCTTCAGGCAGCCACTTCCCGGTCCCCCTCCGGCAACAACTGATGTGCTGCCTGTTGCTATGGATTTACCCATTCTGGAGCTTTCATGGAACTAGAATCGGGCACTACGTGGCCTTCTGTGACTGGCTTCTTTCCCTTAGCGTCAGGTTTTCGAGGTTCATCCACGTTGTAGCATGCATCAGTGCCGCGTTAAATTTATTTTTAAATGAAAATGACCTTGAAGGATACTTGCCACGTGTTGAACTCTTTCTTGCGTGCCTACTATGTGAAGGCACTGTCCTGTATTCAACAGCGTGTCAAAGTTGGCGTTCTGTCTGAAATCAGGCTGCTCTGGTGATCGGAGGAGAAAAGAGCAGGGGTGTCCCCCTCTCACCACCCCAACGCCTCTTCCCAGGCTCTGGCAGGAAACCGGAGGGTGTGGCTCCCGTGGCGTGGGAGTCCTCACTAGCCAGGCCGCTAACGGCTTCTGGGGGCTGACCCTCCCTTCCCGCTCTCACCTTTCTCCAGAGCAATCCATTTCCCCCCAAACCACACACACCACTTTAGACCTGTCATCCTAAGTCATGACACAGCAATAACCCTGCAAGGCGGAGCCCAGGTAGTAAGAGCCCTCAGGAGACTCCAGGCTGGGAAGGAAGACAGCCGCCGACAGGGACGTTGCAGGCACCTGGCCTTGCCCCGCTTCAGAGGCCTGACTCACAAGTCCCAGGGCAGAAGGAAGGCCCGCCATGGAAACGGGCCTCGAAGGGGCCGCCAGACTCGCAGGAAAGGAGGGGTCTCGGAGGAGGCCAGGGAATGAGTGGCCTTCGTGACCAAAGGCGAGATTTGAGCCGGATGGGCCTGCGAGAGGACATGCTGCATTTTCAAAGGCTGAGGCACAAGCCGTTCTGTCTAGAATCAAAGATTTCTTTGGAAATGAGCACATGGCCAATGTCGAGACGGGCCTGTGTGAAAGGGAAGCAGAAGGGAAAGAAACACCTCTCCTGCTCCTCCTCTGACCTCCCCACCATCACCAACTCACCCCAGACCCCTCTAGCTCACGCCTGAGGGACCAGGGTGGACTGCTATGGGGTCTGCTTGCAGCAAGTCGCCATCCGCACAGCTTCAGAATGATCTTTATAAAAAGAGATCCGCCCATGCTATGACTTTGCATGAAATGACCCATCAGGGAAAGCTTCAAGACCTCACCTGATCTGGCTTCTGCCTGTGACACCGAAGGAATTTCCCATCATGCCTCTCTTCCCATCCTGCCCTAGTGGTACCCTGTGGTCCTCTCCGCAGGCCTTCACGTCCTCTCCCCACACCCCCACAGCAAGCTCTCCCTCACTTCTCAAGACGCTTCTCTCACTTGCAAGCAGAGCTGCTCCTCTTTGGTCCCCTCCCTGAGCATTACCAGCTTACCACACGCCGTGACGCCGTAAGCTGAGTCTGATTCATTTATTGTGTATACCTTACACAACATAGTATTCACCATCTTAAAGTGTGCAGTACAGTGGTTTTTAGTACATTGACGTTGTGCAACCATCACTGCTGTCTAATTCCAGAACATTCTCACCACCCCCAGAGGAAACCCGGTACCTTTTAGCAGCCACTCCCTATTCCCCCTCCCCAGCCCCTGGCAACCTCTAATCTACGTTCTGTCTCTCTAGATTTGCCTCTTCTGGACAGTCCATATGAACGAAAGCCTACAGTAATGGAATAATGCGAGTCTTTGGTGACCACATTCTTTGACATAGTGTAATGTTTTCAAGGTGCATCTGTGTTAGAGCATGTTGCAGCACTTAATTCATTTTCATTTCCAAACAATATTCCGTTGCAGGGATATACCCCTTCTGTCCATTCCTGCAGTAGATGGACTTTGGAGCTATTCCTACTTTTTGACTATTATGAACTCTGCTGCTATGAACATTTACGCACAAGTTTTTGTGTAGACATAGGTTTTCATTTCTTTTCAGTATAGTCCTACGAGTAGGATTGCTGGGTCACAGGGTAACTCTATATTTAACTTGCCGAGGAATTTTCAGACTTCCTTCCAAAGCGGTTGCACTGCTTCACCTCCCCACCAGCAGTATATGAGGGTTCCAGTTTCTCTACATCCAGCAGTATATGAGGGTTCCAGTTTCTCTGCATCCAGCAGTATATGAGGGTTCCAGTTTCTCTGCATCCAGCAGTATATGAGGGTTCCAGTTTCTCTGCATCCAGCAGTATATGAGGGTTCCAGTTTCTC
>JAQZBX010094357.1:0-12035 GCA_029593785.1 Cabassous unicinctus | reverse complement strand
TAAAGGCCGCCGCTGTGCAACTCCGGAACCGGATACAGGGCTGGACTGTTAGGCTGCCGGCTTGCTCAGCTTGCTTTGCCTCTTAGCCATTCACCAAGCTGGTTTTAAAAGAAAGTAATCACCAGGTAAATGTGTGAATTGTATGTTTCTGTGTAAAATTAAATAGATATTATCATTTATTTTGACACATCATACATGGCACCTATTTTGTTTCTACTGATTTAAAATAATTTTTTCATTCATCAGGATAATTGGGCTAAGGAATTTTTTCAGTGAGAAACCAGGTCTTGCCTTCTTCATATGGAGATGTCATTGCATTTGAAAAGTCAAAATGGACCCTTGATATTTCAGTGTAATTGAAGGCATATAGGCTGTTTCTTCTGTTTATAGATTTTAATGTATTAATTTTTGGTAATCTCAATTTATGTACAAAAAATGTCTTCATATCTCAAACAGACTTGCTCATTTTCTTTATCCTTTGCATATTTAGTGTAGTTGCTAGTATGTTATCAGGTGTTTAGTAAATGTTTATTTCATGGTTAATAAGTGAATGAATAGATCCTAAGTGACTTGAATATGTTAATCCATACTAACCATCTCAATGATCTATTATTTATTCTTAATTTTGAATCTCTTCTTTTGCTTTATCTGTGACAATATGCCCCTTAACAGTTGTTCCCCCAGTATCCATTCTATCCTTTATGCATTATATGGTTTGACTAAAAGGTGGACCATGATTTTACTGTCAGTCAGAGAATCAAACTCTCCTAGACACATTGATGGGTGCAAGCCCTAAATAGGCCCAATCAGAATGAGACCAGGAGTAGTGTGATGTCGCCCATTGCAATCATTTTCCTACTTTAAAGTAAATGAGTTTGAGGATAGGTTGACGTACAGAGGCTAATAAAGCTGAAAGGACAGCAGAAAAAATACAAGAGTTTTAGAGTGAACACTGATAATAAAATATATATGTGTCATGAACTCTAGCATGACCTGAATAATGGAGAAAAGATCACAGATTACCTAAACAATCACAACAGATTAATGCAATATTTTATTAAATTCTGCACAAAAATGAACTCGAGTGGATCACTGAATTGAACATAAAATGAAAACATATAAACCCTCTGCAAGAAAATATATGAGAAAAACTAGGTGAAACTGGATTGGAAATAACATTTTGGGTGGATTTTTGTTAATTTAATTTTTTAAGTTAGAAAAGTTGTAGGTTTATAGAAAATCATGTAACAAATACAGGTTTCCCTTTTACGCCCTGTATTATTAACACTTTGCATTATTGTTGTACTTTGATACAATTCATGAAAGAGTATTATAATTGTAGTATTAACAATACTGCATAGTTTACATTAGAGTGTATTTTTTCTCAATAGTCCACCCTATTATTAACACCTTGCATTAGTGTGTATATGTACATGCTACGTTTTGTCTACCCATTCATTGGCTGATGGACACTTGGGTTGCTACTATCTTCTGGCAATTTTGAAATCATCAGTGTGCAGATATCTGAGTCTCTCTTTCAATACTGTTAGGTATATGCCTCATAGAGGGATTGCCAGATCATATCATAATTCTATACTTAAAAACTGACAGGGAACAGACACTAAGAGATTCATTGGTTTTTTTCTCCTGACATCCTCCATTGGCCTCAGTGAAAGTGGGTGCTGGCTGTGAGCAATCTCAGTAAGTGTACTATTAGTTGGAAAGCCCTTGTTTAAAGGATATAAATTGTAGGTCATTTGTAAATGACATGTCTAGGTAATAGTGTCAGTGCCATTTATCCACTATAATCTTAGTTATGTAGATTATATTATGTGCCTCAATTTAGACATGTTCTTAATCTTAATCCACATTCCTGTGGGTATGGGCCCACTGTAAAGAGGATCTCTGGTAGATGTAACTTTTAATTAAGGGGTGGCCCAGGTGAATGAGACTGGGTCTAAATCCAGATTGCTGGTGGCCTTAGAAAGAAAAGAGAAGCCAGAGTCAGAGAAAGCCACGAGGAGGAGACAGAAGCTAGAAGCCAGCAGGAACTCAAAAGTGAAAGGAGAAAACATTGCCATGTGATGGAAAAGCAAAGAACCCCAAGGCTCCTGCCAAAGCAGCATCTGAATGTTTCCAACCCCAGGAGGAAACAAGTCTTCTAGCCACCCCAAAAAATGAGACAATAAATTCCCCTTGTATAAGCCAACCTATTGTGTGGTATTTGTCAGAGCAATGACACTCAGTCAATAACCAGGTAAAACCAGAGAGAACTAGAGCTGGCACCTCAGGACCCTCTCTCCAAAGTCCTTCATTTGACAGCAAGGGAATAGGGCCCAAAATAAGCATCTTGACCAATATCACCACATGCTTATTGAAAGCATGAGGACCAGGACCCAGGTCCCCCAGTTCCTATTTCATTGTTGATTCCACACCCTTTAAAAAAGGCCACAGCAGAGTAGAGTAGCCAGCATATACATTTAGAGCAGCCAGGCTCTCAAGCATCTGCATGGTTTTGGATATGTTAAGTATTGACTCATTTATGAAACAATGAAACATATATTTTCCTGCCAAAATTATGATGACTATATTAACTCACATCAGGCAATAAATCATTTTTAATAGGACCAGAACTGTATGCTAGGCGCTGGGGACACACATAAACAAGAACGTTAATGGCCTGAGCCTTTATGGAGCTCACATTTAGTGGGAGCAGAGGCATATGTGGAATTTCCATTACGGTGGACATTAATAGGAGTGCTGGGCGCAACTGGGACACATTGAAACTAACTGCCAAGCAGACCATAAAGCAAGAAAAAAAAGTCATTAGTCCACTTTCTCTTTCCCAAGATAAATTGAAACCATCTTATTGTGTTCCAGAGGCATGTTGACAGCAGGATTCTCGTTATTATTACTAGTATCCTGGAATTAATAGCTGCTAGCATGAATTTACCAAACACAGGTCATGCCAACCTCACTCCCCTTTCTCTTTCAAGAAAAGTTTAATCATATTCCAGGGACTGTGGCACTAAGTAAGCTCTTGCTTTCTAATTATCACAGTACGTGACATACCACTAGTCCAGAAATATATGTGAAATATATCCTGTCATAGAATCTGATGACTTTTTTCCTCATAGCAATAAGACAAGGTTCTATGTGTGGTTAATATTTTGGAACATTATAATATAAAATGAGAACATAATAAAGTAATGTATTAAATACTATGCTTTTAAATTATCTGACAATATTACTAAAATATGACTGGATAGATAGTCATGTTCCTTCTGAGATGTAATAGTAAAATTTCAATTCCTTAACATTTATTGTTCTGCTCCCACACAGTAGCAGTAAAATGATAAGGTGTTATACAATTATGTATGTTTATACAGGCACATAAGGCACACCTCTTTTGATGGTTGATAGATTCTTTTATAAACAGTCAGAAAACTACACACTTACAATAGGAAAATAATTGATTCTGTAATGACTACATGCAAACTTTCCATGGCTTCATAGGAGTTTTAGTGTGTACAAGGTTTGAGGCATATCTTAGAAGACAGTACATTAGCTTGCTGGGATCCTTAGGGCATGACTGACAAGAGGAAACAGTAATTTATAAAACATTCACTGAATACCTTTCCCAAACAGTAATCCCCCTGAAATTAAAATAGGAAATGAAACTTATGTTTATAAATAGTTTGGACTATAAATCACAACACATATCAATCTTACTCAAAAATCTTACAGTTTTGATGTTATTTTTGTTCATATCCCATTTTAAGATCATGGATATGAGTGTGCAATAACATTGAAATTTCTCAGCATCAAAGATTAGTTATTCCACAACTGTCACGCAAAAAATACTGTTTCAAAGACAGTGTTTGTTTTGCTTCCTTGTTTTTTCAAGCACTGATTATTCCAAGACATTGTAAACAAGAGTAAGAGTAGAGCAGGCACTGCTGATTGGGTCACAAAAATCAGTTTTGGGAGTTCCGCACTTTTCCGTTATGGAAGAAATTGCAACTTTATTTTCTTCTGTTTCTTATCTATTTGGAAAACAGGTCTAAACAAAATCTTAAAGCCTCATTTTCTGCTGAATGATTAAAATCTTTAGTTAGTATTACTCTCTTAAGAACTAACAGAAGGGAAAAAGGAAAATCCTAATAAAGGAATCTGCTTTCCTCCATTCTTTCCTCTGTTCTACCAACATGAATTCTAAGCAAAAATAGAGGCCCATAAAAATTATGTTTACTTTTTTAAAAAAATCTTAAAGCTTAGTAGGTGCCAAAACGTTTTACGTACTTCACTAGTCTCTGCATGTATTTGTTAGTTCAATACAAATCACCATCTCACAGAGTACTTATACTCAAATGCCCATCTTTCAAAAAGGCTCTAGCTTTCTAGATTGTCTGTGTAGATAGAGTTGACTGCCTTCTTCATGTAGGGAGACAGAAAACAGATGACTCCCCTTTAAACTCCATGAAAGTCACAATACTGTGGTTTATAAAGGATGGCAATTACAGCCACCAAAATATATTCACTCCACAACTACAAACTTCACACACATGCACATACCACACACACACACAGAAACACACAGAAGTAATAATACTTTCATTAACACTGTTGAGAAATCAGAAAGCTTAAATGCTTTTATAATTGAATTCTTAAAAATGTCTTGAGAATGGAAAGCTGAGGGTTAATTTGTGCCTAATTGGTAAAATGGATATGTGTTAATCTTTGAAAATGAATAGAAAAGGTGAAAGCCCAATATAATGTTTGTAACTAACAGTACTATTATGTGGATATCACTGGTTTAAAGGGAAAGTCTAAGGTCATGTATATTACTAAAAGGAAAGCTAAGAAAATGTAACATGGGACTGTGTAGCATAGTAAAACCACATGTGAAAGATGAATGTGGGTAATATTGCATATATAAGACTGTTTTCCTTTGAAACTGAATAAATGAATGTTAATACTAGAAGATGTTAATATCAGACAAAAAATTGATGTTTTTTGAAAGAAATAAGTGAAAGAAACAAGACACAAAATACTACATATTGTATGATTCCATTTATATAAAATATAAATATAAATCAGTTTCAAAAGATGAAGTTAGATTAGTGGTTATGTAGAGCTGGAGAAGGATAACAGGATTGAGAGGCGACTGCTAAAGGGTATGGAGTTTTTCTTTTTGGAGTAATGAAATTGTTCTAAAAATTTTTTTGTGGTGATGAATGCACAACATTGTGATTATACTAAAAGCCATTGATTATTCCCTTTGAATAGATTGTATGGCACGTGAATATATCTCAATAAAGCTGCTAAATAAATAAATAAATGTGCAGGAATAGCTAGAAAGAGCAGCTATGTACAGTAGGGGAACCATAGAGAGATTGAGAAGTGAAGAATTTTATTGTTTGTCTGTTTTTTGTTTAATATTATGATTATTATTGAAACAAAGAAGAGCTCTAATAATGATTGAGGTGATAAATGCACAACTATGTGATTATACCAAATGCCATTGATTGTACACTTTGGATGAATTGTATGCTTTATTAATATGTACCAATAAATTTGCTTTTTAAAAAAATCATGATCTCACATACTATACTCAAAAAGGCCCTAGTTTTCTAGATTGTTTAGACAGAGTTCCCTGCCTTGTTCATATAGTCAAGCAGAAAACAGATGCCTCCCCTTTGAGCTCCATGAAAGTCATGTTACTGTAGTTTATAAAGGATGGCAATCACAGCCTCCAAAATTTATCCAATCCACAACTACAAATTTCTGCACACACATGCACATACCACACACACATAAACATACGTGAAAACACAGAAATATTAATATTCTCATCAACACTGTTAATAAATCAGAGAGCCTAAATAATTTCATAATTGAATTCTTAAAGAAAAATAACTTTAATTTTAAAAAAAAGTTTAAGCCTTCAATATTGAATCTACTACATTACATCATTTTTCCATGAAAAAAAGTTCAGAAAAATTAATTGAAGAAAAATGAAACAGGAAAACTTGGTGTTTTAGTTTGACACAGGCCTGCCAATGCAAAGTATCAGAAATGGGTTGACTTTTTTAGAGGGAAATTTATTAGGGTAAAATCTTACCGTTCTGAGGTTGTGAAAATGTCCAAATCAAGGCATCATCAGAGATGCTTTCTCACCAACCTCAGCTACGGGTGATCCTGGCATCCTGCTACGAGGTAAAGCAAGATGGCAGCTCATCTCTGCCTAGGTCCCTGCCTTCCCCTCAAGGCTCACCATCTCCCCTAGCTCAACTGTGAGTGATCAGCCATATGGTTCATCTCCTCAGCTTTGAGCTGCTCCATGAGCCCAGCCTCTTGCGGGCTTCATGCTTCAGCTTCAGGTGCTAGTTATCCTCAAGTCCTCTCTCATATGGCAGGGTCAAAATGGTGACTTCCTTTCTCTGTGTGTCTCCTCTCTGTGTCTACATTTATATAAGGCCCAGAAAAAGGGTGGAAGCTGAACCTGGGTCATGCCTCACTGACATAGTCCAATCAAAGGGAACTAATCAAGTGATCTAATCAATGTCCTTTAACTCAATCTAATGTAATCAAGGGGTCTCACACCCACAGGATTGGGTTGCTTCAAAAACAATCTTTTATGGGGATTCACCAAATTTCAAACTTGCACACTTTGGAAATCACTCTCTCACTAAATAGAAACATGAAAAACTCTATATAGAGAAAGGATATATATATAGAAAATATGCCAATAGAAGGAAAAAACCTACATTCATGGGGTTCTTCACCACCATTTTTTTTTCCTAATAAATAACAATTGGAAACAGTGCAATATCCAGTACTGGGAGTCTCTGTTTGACAGGTAGACTTCCACATAGTCTCTTGTTTTAAGTGCAGTCTTACTACTCATGGGAGCGATTGGCTTCACTGAATCAGTATCTCTGGAACGTAAACCTCTGGTCTTCTACAGTGGGAAGGAGCTATGGCTTCTGACCATTCTATATAGAGACTTCCAGTTTATTGACCTATTTTTTACCCCACCTGTTCCACTCCAGGGTACCTGATGTCTCCAGTTCAGAGCCTTGGAGGAATCAGGAGCATAAATCAGTGTGCTTGTACTTCTGCTACTGCTGCCTCAGGCTTGGGTTTTCCACTGTTCATTAACAAGATACTAGTCATATATCCACATTCTTTTTTTCAATATTTGATTATTCTTTTCTCCTTGTTTTTTTTATTTATCCTTGTATTTCAACATTTTAAATTAATCACTTTACTATCATTTCAGTAAAGTTATATGAGAAAATGTTCATTTTTCAGTGGTTATTGGGAAATGTCATAAAATTCTTATACTAATAAGTATTTTATTTTTTGTTGTTGTTTATTTGTTTTTTTTCCTTAAAATAAGTGTTTAATCTAATGTTCTAGAACTCTTAGAGGACAATGCTTGTTTGCATGTATGTTGTATATTAAGGAAAGAGCACTGGACTCAGTTTTATAGTGGAGCCTAAATTTTATTCTTGTAAAATATTTTTTAATCCCAAATATAATTTTCCTTATTCTTTTGCCCTCATATTTAAATTTGCTTAAGTTTTAAGATCTTTCTTTTGCAAATAATAATTTTTTTGTCAAACCAAGTGCACTTTCAAAGAATGAATAGAACTAGCCTTAACTGGAACTTAAATATATTTTTTTCTAAATACAATAGAAGTCTATCTTCTTTTTGTCAAACATGTTTGTGCCCCACCTCCACACTAGAAGGAACGCAAACCTTCAAAACTAAGGAGAATTTTAAAGTGTAAAGGTTTATTTACTTCTAACACAGGATTATAAAATTAAATCTAAAATCATTTCAGTTTGTATCCCACGTTTCCTTCTTATAGAACATATGCATACTCTCACCTATGTACATTTATGTCTGTAATACAAAAAACAGAGTCAACAAATGTGAAATGCTAATTTTATTCATAGGATTTTTTATTCCAGACTATCTTAGATACAAATGACAGAAACTGATAAACCAACTGTAACCCAAAACGTAAGTAATTTGTTTGACTACCTGGGATTTCCAAGACTTTGTTCAGCTCAAGGTGCAACTAGATAAAATCAGGGTGTCAAATGATATTTTTAGGGTTGTATTTCCTCATTCTCTCTATATACATATATACATGCATGTATATATGAATTTCTGTGTATGCATATACATATATATAATTACACTTTATCATATAAATTTTATCATGCTTTTGAGAATAATATTTAAACAAGCATTTTATGCTTGTTTGTTCCCTCATGAGGCTAATTCATAGTGTGAAAAGAATGGAATTTTTTTAAAAAATTTCTTTCAGAATTTCCTTCTGGTAGTTTATATTAGAGCCACAGAAGGAAAATGTGGTCATTTTATCTTCAAAGGACATTCGCTGGTACTGCTCTGATATACTTTTCCTTAGGGGCACTTGTGATATTTAGTCTGCTTAGCACCTGCAATGCCATGTACATTTGGGATTTCCTAACTTTGTTAGACACATTGGGAGGCAGGGGATGCCTCACCTAAATGGGGTTGAAAGTGCCTGGCACTTGCCTTCCTAGACTCCCTTGCAGTGAGATCATGGTCAAGTGAGGGACATTCTACTAATCAGATTCAGCCTTGGAAGCAGAATGCATTGACTCAGACAGCTAGGGACATGGAACCTTCATTCACATTGAATTCCTAGGGCAGTTGTGCTAATGGGGTAGGGGTGGTGTCAGTGTCCACAGCTAGTGGTGTGTTGTGGTACAGCCTTAGAGTCTTTTGCTTAGTGGGGGTGGTGGGGATGTCCTCAGTAGATGTGTTGTGCTGTGGAGTTGTGGCATGAATTCTATCTGAGCTTCTTAGAACCTGATTCTCCATCCATTCTCACAAATTTGCAATCTACACAATATCATTATAAATTCCTTTCCTGTAGAAATCAACTTGAATTGGTTTCTGTTACTGGCAACAAAGCACATGAATGGATGACCCTCTCCTCCTCATGTTTTCTCTCCTCTTGTTCCATATTAACAACATATTAACAAGGAGAAGAGGTGGGGAGAAGAGAGTGTATGACGTTACTGAGCCTGGGAGGCAGAAAAAGCCCTGCTACAGGTGCATCATAAATCAGGGCAGCTCATGGTCAGTGTATCAGGTGCAAGCTGCCAGCCACAGAGACACACTCCTCTTCCACTGCTGCTTTCATGACACTGGTCCAGAGGAGCAGAACCTGGAATATGACAATGTTTCCCAGAATTCACCAACATCTGCCCATGTCCCCCTAACTCTTTATCAAAACAGTGATCCCAGTAATACAAATTTCAGATTATGTAAGTTATCAATGAAAACCCTCTATGCTTCCCCATTTCTCTCAGGTAAGTCTTTATGAGATCTAAGTATCCATATAGTTTCTCCTCCCAAAATATTCTGACTGCGTGTTTGATCCCTTGGAGAAGCTACTGCAGGATGGGAAGTTAGACAGGGTCTAACTTCTTGGGGTATCCCTATTCCCACCCACTTCATGAGCTACGCTTTGTCTTTCTGGACCCTCAAATCATCTGGACTCTTCCACAGGTAAGAAGGGAGAGGGGAGGGAAGGGGAGCCCAGGTGAGGAGTAGGACAGGAGGGCTAATGGTAAGCCTCCTTCATGTTCCCAAGGGCTTGACCATATCCTCAGAGCCTGGATTGAGACCGGGAGAGTGGGAGCATGGTGAATGGTTGTGAATTCATCATGAATCCAATACATTAATAGAGCAAGAAATAACCCCTCACAAAAAATGCATAGCCCAGCTGAAAGTGGGAGCACCTGTGTGTATGGCTCCCTTCCCCAATAACTCAAAAAAAATCAAGAAAGTGGAGAAATATGAATATACAGCCTGCCACCAGCTAAGTGCCCATAACCACCCACTCCAACAATGCCCTTCAGGAGAGAAAGCTGGAGCATCTTCATCCTGCCTGTACCTCAGCCATTGGAGGACCACAATATCAGCAAAAGAAGGAAAGGAAGCAGAGAGATGGGGCAGTGGGTGGAGATGAGAGGAAGTCACTGTGTGGAACAAGCTGGATTAATCACAGCCAAGGGCATCCCCTAGGGAAGAGGAGCAGCAGGTTGGTACTTTCAGACAGAGGCTCTCCTGGAAGGAAGGAGGCTCAGTGTCCCGTCACCAGGGAGAGGAGCAAGTGGAGAAGCCTCCTGGTGGCCTGGAGGAGCCCATCAGCCCTACAGCAACCTGCTCATTCTAAGCCTGGGTCAGCCCCTCTTTCTACCCTGGAGGGCTGGGGGAGGTGATAGCACAGGCTCTTTGGAGGAAAAGACCCCTTGCACAGCAGCTTGGGGAAGAACATGCCCAACTCTGGGGAAGGAGGAAGGGCACAGGGTTCAGTGTGGAGTGTGTGCTCAGAGCCGTGCACCCTCACCTCTGCATCTTAGAGCAGCTGCCAGGCCCACCTGCTCATAGCTGCACTGGTCCAAGTCCATAGATGCCCAAGTATGGGGCCCAGAGTCCTAAGGTCAGGGACAGGACACCTTGATGGTTTGCCTGAAGGGGAATAAGAGAGGAGAGAGTAGAACACTAAGTGATTCTGGGAAGGGCTAATGTGGAACTCCACCATAAGATCTGAATGCGTTCCAGCCTGAGCCTACCTCCCAGTAACCCCAGAGATGCAGTATCCACTTTCTCCATGAAGCTGGAGGAAAAAATGGACCTTGGAATTATATATATATATGTAAATCACACTATTTAAGTTTAGAGGAAATTCTCTGTGCTGCCTGTTTTGTGGGAGAGCCCTGTTGCAACTTACCCTCCTCTGCTTTCTTAGACCCCTGTAGAGGACAGAGTGGGAGAGGTAATTTCTGGGCAGGGAAAGAACTAAGAGACTCAAAACTTCTGTAAGCATCAGGCCTGTGGGAGGAGGAATTTGGTCTATGACATACAGCCTACCTATGTATTTGCCCTGCTGATATCATCCATTCTTCCAAATAAGGACCTACCAGGGGAAGCCAAATAAGTTCCCCAATCACATTAGATGCCTCTCAGCCTTTCTCCAGCTTCACTGCCAAGAACATCCTTCGGGGGCACACCTGAGCCTTCTTGCTGTTCACTATGAAGCATTTCCATGGTCCTGCCTATCTTGAGGTCTCTGCCAAAAAAAAAAAAAAAAGATGCTGCTGACTCCTTGCTGAGCCAGCTTTGAACAAAGAACCTCTGGTCTCAATTGGATTCTCTTTATTTCTCTGGAGTCAACTCAGAAAGAGAGGAAGACATGGAGAAAGGCAGGAGAGGGGAGCAGGGTCCCAGGGGAAACACACCAGTCCAGTCTCTGCTGCTATGCAGATGGAGGCAAGTGGCCACCTGGCAGCAAGTGTCTGCAGGCTGCTCCTCTGGTCTCCCAGGTGGTTCCATTCACCTTTGAATCTGAAGCCTCTTGGATACTTAGGAGGCAAAGCTTTTGAAGGCCTTGTAGATGAGGATATCCTCCATAGGTGAACCCTGCTGGGACCCTGCCGCAGCATCTGTCCTCCAATTCCCCAAGTCCTTCAGCCTGGCATGCCACTCATGTGTAGCAGCCTGCAACTGTTGTTCAGGTCCAACTTACGACTGTTTGTGCCCAGCACGTGCTCATCTCCCCCATTGTCTTTTGGGGCTCCATATAGCTCATGATCTTCATCCTCAATGGACAATCTAGTGAGAGCAGCATGATCTTGGCAAGTTTTCTGTTTTTGGTCACTGCCTTGCTGCTCACCACATGAGGTGGGAGCATCTCTAGGCACTTTTTACTTTCAAGTTCTAAATCAGAAGCTCTAAAGCACTGGACACTGGCTGGGATGGAATGTCATTGCCCTTATGGAAGGATTCCAAGTCTGGTCCTCTCCAACAGTCAGGACTTCCTGCTTTGATTTGTGCTGGTGTTGAGGTCACTGTTTCCCAAAGAAATGGGGGTGTTCTTCTTACTACCCTATTTATCTAAGTTTTCTTTTGCAGCTTGTGCTTTTCATATCACATCCATTGCTAAATACAAGGTCATTAA
>JAQZBX010094356.1:0-12037 GCA_029593785.1 Cabassous unicinctus | reverse complement strand
TAGAGGCACACGACAAGTCTCAATGAGGGAGAAGCTCAGAGCAGGAGATGCAAGAAAGGAGGAGTGGGCAGGTAGAAAAACGTGACCTGCCCCAAGTGAGCAGAGAAGAGGGAGCAAGAGTGCAAAGTGCCCTGGTCTTAAAGACAAGCCGTGGAAAGGCAGCTCCCCCACCCCACGTTCACACTGGGCTTCAGGCAACTTGTTCAGAGTTGTTTGGCTTCGGGCTATGTGAGTCTTTGCCAGGTGGCCACCGGCAAACTCCCCACCAGGAGGTGGTAACAGGGTCTGGAACGACCCTCCGGCCACACACTTCTTAAAAACCGGACAAACTAACGAAGGCTGGTGGTCTTGCTGAGTTGAGGAGACAGGGATAAGTCTAGGAAGGCCAAGGTCACTAGAATTTGTAGGAAACAGTACCAGAAAGGAGGAACCTACACAGAAAAAGAGCAAAAATCTGCACATGGGATCTGTTTGGTCTTTGGCTGCACATGCAAGGGGCGAGACTCTGTGAGGCTGGCAAAGAACAATGTCCAGGGAAAGAGCAATGCCCGGAGAGTTGCAAGCAAACAATTCCAAGAGCTCACTATGGGCTGAGAAATGAGCTGAGTTCCCACCAGCCAGTGGGTGACCTCTCACTGAAAGAAAACACGGAGCCTTCAACAGAGACCTCAGTACAGGGCTCGACCTTCTGAGAAGAAAGCCTGCTCTAAACCCACCAAAATAAATAAATAAATAAATAAAATTAAGCATCAAGCTTCAAAAGGCTTAAAATGATTCTAAGTAACTTAACTGCCTACCAGAACAAATTCCAACACTCGTTAAAGGAATAGAAGAAAATCTAGAACTCAAACACGTAAAATTCACAATTTGGAATTTGGCATTCACAATGGATGGCAAACAATAAAAATGTCTAGACATGTGAAGATGGTGGAAAATGGAACCCACAACCAGGAGAAAACCAGTTGGACTCAGAAATGACAAATTTGCTGAATCAGGAAGCAAGGACATTAAAATAGTTATAAATACCCTAGATATGCTCAAGGAATTGAAAGAAAAATTAAAATAATAAGGAGAGAACTGGAAAATATAAAAAGAATCAAATAGAACATCTAGAGATCAGGGGGTAAAAGGAATATCTGAAATAAGAATTCTACTGGAAGGTGCTGTGGCCATGAAGAGGTGCTGCTCATACCTCCTGCTGTGTGTGTGTGTGTGTGGGTGGGTGGGGGAGGGATAAATGACTGATAGCCCCTGCTGGCCCCTCTGCATCCACTGCCATGTTCACGCTGAGACCATGCTCCCCATGTGCTGCCCTTAACCAAGGACTCACAGCAGCACAGGCTCTGAAGCCAGCCCATTCCTGTGGGACATGGGACTCTTCTCCTAGGTGACTCTGGCTCTAGGAACTCCATTAAACTGGCCAAATCTTTCTTGGGCTTGTCCTCCCTAATCCTCCTTCCTCCCATCTCCTGTCATAGGTGTCAAGAGACGCCATGAGGACTAAAGGCTCTCCCCACCTTTTCTGGCTATCTCCCTTTATTCTTCACGGTATCTCCCCTAAGAAATCTCTTCCACATTTATTCCCATTTTGTCTTCTGGGATGACCCAAACTAACACAATTGAATTAACAGCACAGTAGATGCCACAGAAGAGAAGATTAGAGAAGTTAAAGACATAGCAACAGAAACAACCCAACATAAGGCACTGAGAGAAAAAGGCTGAAAACAAATGGGCAGAGCCTCAGTGACTTTTGGGACATTACCAAGTCATCGAAATATGTTTAGTTACAGTCTCCAGAAGGGGGTGGGTGGCAATTCCATATCTAGTCATATGCCCAAAAGCACGGAAAGCAGGGACTCGAACAGACACTCACACACCAATGATCACGGCACCTTTATGCCAAAAGGGGAAAACAACCCAGATGCCCACTAGCAGATGAATGGATGAGTAAAATGTGGTATAGACAGACAATTCATCTGTGAAAGGAATGAAGTTCTGATGCATGCTACCATTTGGATGAACCTTGAAAGCATTATGTTGCATGAAATAAGCCAGATACAAATGGGCAAATATTGTATGATTTCACTTATATAAAAATCTAAAAAAAGCAAATTAATAGAGACAGAAAGTAGATTAGAGGTTACCAGGGTCCAGGTAGAGGGGCGAATGGGAAGTTACTGCCTAATAGGTACAGAGTTTCTGTTTGGGGTCATGGAAAAGTTTTCATAATGAATGATGCTGATGATAGTACATTGTGAATAAAATTAATGCCACTGAAGTGTATGATTAAAAATGGTTAAAATGGGAAGTTCGGTGTGATATATATAGCCACAATCAATAAAAAAGGGGAGGCAGAAAAAAATCTGAAGAAACAATGATCCAACATTTTCTAAATATGATGAAAACTATAAAACTTCATCTTCCAAAAGCACAATAAACCTTGAGCAAGATAAACCAAAGAAAACCGCACTAAGGCACATGATAATTAAGTTGTTGAAAACTAGGGATTAGGAGATAAAGAGAAAATCCTAAAAGCAGCCATAAGAAAAAAAGTTCTTTATGTACAAGGAACAAAGAAAAGAATAACTGATGACTTCTTACCTGAATCTATGCAAGAATATCTTTATTGAAAGAAAAAGTTGTCAACCTAGACTTCTATATCCAATTTGAGTGCTTTTCAAAGTTAAGTTGAAATATATTTTTAAAGACAAACAATAGCTAAAAGAATTCATCGCTATCAGACCTGTGCTACAAGAATTGTTAAAGGGAGTTTCTACAGGCAGAGGAAAAATGATGCCAGGTGGAAACTGGGTATACACGAATGAGGCACATCAGAAATGAGAGTTGGGGCGGGGGGTGACGGAATATGGAAAATTGAAAGAAATTATTTTTAAATTTCTTTAAAAGATAACTGTTTAAAGCCAAAATAATAATAATATACTGTGAGGTTTATAAAATGTGTAGAATTAAAATGTGAAAAATAATAGCACAGAGGAGATGGGAGGTGAAGTCTCCTCTTATAAGGTACTTATGTTCCATGTGAAGAGGTATAATATTTGATTATTTGTGGGTAGACTGTGATAAGTTAAGATGAATATTGTTAAATTCTAGAGCAAACACTAAAAATGAAATAAAGAAGTGTCATTAAGGAGTCAACAAAGGAAATAAAATGGAATTTTAGAAAATAATCTGCTAATTCAAAAGCAGGCAGGAAAAGAGGGAAAAAATATAAATTTGAACCTCATTTGCTACGGGAGGTAGGTCAGAGTAAGTCACTCAGCTAGAGGGGATCTAGCCTCTAACGAAGGAAGCTCCTCTATGAAAACTGGCTGGTAAGAACAGAAATCATTCATTCTTTCTCATGGAAGACCTTCTTTGTGCCAGTAACTTAGTTTTTCGCAAAGACAGCCTCTAACTCTTATAGCTCTAGCCACTACTCCATGCAGTTACTGATGATAGAATTACTGTTACGAAAGTAGTACTTAAAAAAAACCAGTGCTTTATGAAAATAATCTTTAAGATAGGAAAGAACACTTAGTGACCACAACTAACCTGATGGAAGAATGCCTTCAGAAAACATGTCATGAGGGAGAAAGATAACTTCCTGAACAAGCATTTCTCTATCAGATAAATCTAGAGATCCTCAGAGGTCTCCGACAGATCTTCCTTAAGCATAGCAACTGACTTGCTATATGCCATGCCTTTTCTCTACTTAATACCTATGCTAGTGACTCTTTCTGAAATGCTCTCCTGAAATCCTGCCAAGGAAACAATGCCCCTTTCTCCATGAAGCCTTTCCTGATACAAACAGAAATTAGACGATTCTTCTCAGAACTCCCCCGATCCTTTGTATTTTCCCTTTGGCAATCATCTTAAAGTGCTGACCAATGTAAGCGTTTGTATACTCACTCATTTAGTGGACAGCCTACAAAATTCCTTTATTAGTGTCACTCCATGTGATCCGGACAGCCCTGAGGTAAGCAAGCAGGCACTGCCTCTATTTTAAACGCAGATTGTAAGTGATTTGCCCAAGGTCACTTGGCTAGGAAGTGGGAGGTTGAACCTTGAGCCTAGACATTTTAATTATCAAGTCCAGTAAGCTTTTTCCACTATACCATCTAAATATTAATTTAGATTTATATATTAATTAGATTTAATTAATATTAAATGGTAATTCTTACTGTGTTTTTGAAAATATTCTAATAGCTTTGCCTTCCCTCTATCACATACTGCCTTTATTTGGTTTTACTGAATTCCACCTATTCCCTTGAATTTCCCATTTATCTGTCAACCAGTTAAGTATTAAAAGGCATGCTGCATAGGTTTCCGCCTGTGAGATATCCAGGGCAGCAAACATTAGAATCAATCCTAATGACACCTGTAAAAGTAGTCTACAGTCTGTAACCATGCCCATCAATATGTGCTTCTACAGCATGCCATTTGGGAACTTGTATGTCCTGGGATGTAAGTTTGTATTTATGTATGTGGGGTACCCACACACATACACACACTTTCTGTAAGTTTTATATCATCAGGAACTTTCAACTGAGCTCACAGTTTCTTAGTTAAAAGAGTTTTCCTGGTGGACTAAAAAATATATACTAACACCAGCACCAAGTCCTCGGATGTATTACTGTAAACAGATAAATGTAAAAAGACTGAAAGAAGCTGTATTAGCCAGCCAAACGGGTGCTGATGCAAGGACCAGAAACCTGTTGGCCTTTATAAAGGGTATTTGTTTGGGGTAAAAGTTTACAGTTACAAGGCCCGAAAGAATTTAACTCAAGGTTACTTTCTCACCAAAGTCTGCTGCCACATGTTGAAGCAAGATAGCGGGTGATGGCTGCGAGGGCTCAGCCTTCCCCTCTCTCTCAAGGCTCCGTGGGCCCAGCTTCTTCCTATCTCAGCTGTAGGCTGGAGGGCGTGTTTCTTTCCGGGCCTTCTTAGCTGCTCAGGGCTCCGGTCTCTTCAGCTGAAAACTGTCAGGGGAATGGCTCAGCTCTCTTCCCAGGGCCACAGAATCAAAGTTCATTCCTCTTCCGTGTCTGTGGAGCTCTCTCTATGCTTCTGTGTATTTCTTCTTCTGTGTTCTCCTTGATTCAGTGTCCATTTATATAGCCCACCAAGGGAGTGGGGACTCAACCCTGACCACGCCCTAACGACACGGTTAAATCAAAGTCCTAATCTTAACATAATCAAGTAAACGTAAAACCTTTGAAGTTAATACAAAGGGTATCATACCCAGAGGAACAGACCGGTTTATAAATATAATCATTATCTCTTTTTGGGATTCAAAAATAATATCAAACTTCCACAGAAACCCTGCCTATTTTGGATTTGCTTCACCCCACTGGGGGTGGGAAATGGGTTAGATTAGGTACAATTAACTCTGCTCTCTCTCTAGACATTCTGAGGATCTTAAAACTATGAAAAAGTTCTGGAATGATTTGGAGATTGCCATTTTCTAACTCCCATTTGCCATTATTACATATAAATGCTGATGGGTCCTGCTTAGAATTTTTCATTAATTTTAAAGAAGAGCAGCATAGAATATATTTATGAAAGTCACTTCTTTAATATACAGTTTCTCTACATTTCCATAGCTGTAACAAAATTGAAGCCAATTTTCAAAAACATCTTTTAATTTTATCAAATTCAATTTTCAAATTACATCTTATTTTAAAAATAAATGCTTTCTATTTTTAACAAACACCACAGCCTATACAGATATATCCATATTTAGCTGACATATTCATTGTCATAAAATATCATATAGTTTAAATGTCTTAATTCCCCGTAACTCTTACCAGCTGTGGAAAATAGAAAAGATATGCTCCTTCTCCAAGTGTTTGTTCAAATACCTAAAAATAGTATGCTTTCTAAAAAGTCTAAAATAAATCAAAGTAATAATTCAACACATACCAAAGTAAGGATATGCTTGGTTTTCAGATCGCATGTAAGATATCATAACACTTAACACCATACATCCAGATACCTCACAACAATCAGAAATTACAAACAAATCAGTGCAACTGATAAAAACTTCATCTTTTATGCTACTTTTCTTCTCAAAGTTGATATGTTAGTAATTTTCCATATACAGAAATACAAATATCTGGGGACACACAGATTCAATACTGAATTCCAATTATTATTATTAACTTTCTGAAACCGTTGGCCAATTTGATGTAATTATGAATTCCAAAAATATAATTGGATCATGCTTGTAAACTGATCTGTTAATCTGGGCATGATTAGGTTATGATTAGGGCGTTGAGCCCCACCCCTTCGTGGGTGGGGAATCAAATATAAAAGGCATTTGCAGAACAGTTTTGAGAAGCAGTTTTTGAGAAGCAGTTCTGATGTTGGAGAAAAGTCCCCAGAAGAAGAGAAGTAAGCCATTCGCCTGATAGTCTACAGCTGACCTTGTGGAGGAACCAGAAGAGCTAAGCCCAGAGAGAAATGCAGCCCTGGAAAGAGAGGAAGACAAGAAGCCTGAACCCTGGCAAACGTCGGCAGCTGTCTTGCTCCAACACGTGGCAATGGACTTTGGTGAGAAGAACTTAACGCTTTATGGCCTGGTATCTGTGGACTTCTACCCCAAATAAATACCCTTTATAAAGACCAAACCACTTTTGGTATTTCACATTAGCACCCCTTTGGCTGACTAATACACTTTCAATGGAGCAAGTAGAGGCACAGAGGGCCTTATTTTCCAGCCCTTGCTAATGGAGAGAGTTATGGGTTCAACTGTGCCCCCCCACCCCAAGATATATTGAAGTCTTAATCCCTAGGACCTCTGGGCTGAAACAGGGCAATTACAGGTGGAATTAGGCAAGTTAAAATGAGGTCACACTGGAGTAGGGTGAGACTTTAATCCAATGTGACAAGTGTCCTTATAAGAAGGGGTGGAGACACAGAGAAGATGGCCACGTGACAGTGGAGGTAGAGACTGCAGGTGCTGCGCTATGGCCTGGCCAGGGGCCGCACACGACGGCCAGGCAGCGCCAGAAGCCCGGAGAGAGGAGGGGACAGATTCCCCCACAGACTTCGGAGGTGCACGGCCCTGCGGACACCTGGATTTCAGACACTAACCCCAGAGCTGGGACAGGATAACTTCCTGCTGTTTTACGCCATCTAGACTGTGCTACTGTGGCAGCAGCCCCAGGACCTAAGGCAGAGCAGGTGTTCCAAAGGTGCTGTGCATTTCCTTTCACACTCAAATAACGTCCAAACTGAGAACTGTTAGGTTAGCACAATGAAGAGACAGCAAATTGAATTCTAAGGCTTGAGTGACAAAAGGAAATTTACTTTATTTTTTTCAGGAGGTACCTGGGATCGAACCTGAGACCTCATACACGGGAAGCAGGTGCTCAAACACTTGCGCTATATCTGCTCCCCAAAAGGAAATTTACTTTTAAAAAATCAGACCTGTGCCTTTCTTCAGCTTGCTTAGATAAACCAATCCCAGTGCCTTTCTGTTTATTGCAAGCCTGGCTTTATTAAAGTGATTTTCATAAGGGCAAGAACATATAGTGTTCACATAGTAAAGCTAAGAAAGCATCTCTATTTTAAAAAATGCTAACAGAGAACTTGATAACTGAAAACAAAAACAAGTTGAGTTAGTAAAGAAATAAAAATAGCAGAGGCGGGAAAAGAGAAGATGCTGTTGTCCTAGCAACTGTGCAGGAGGCGGCCAGACTCCGGGAGAGGAGCCTCACGTCTAACAGCCTCTGGCCGCTTGACACTTGCGGGAGACTGAACTGGTAAAGTCAAAACCAGTTTACGTTTACTCCACGTGTAAAAAAGTGACTGTATACACTGTCTGAAAAATGCCTGTACACACGCTCAGTGCCGTCAAGAACATTTACAGGGTCAACGCCAGTACAGGATGTGGGGTGGGGGTGCAAATGGAAGCTGATGATAAACACTGCTCAGGCTCCAGGCAAGGGGGCCCCCTGGAAGTATGGCTCGGATGACCTCGGGTCCCTGAGGCTCAGCCTCAGCACGAGCTGTCACCCGGAGCACTGGTGGGCATCTGGCATCCGAAAGCCACCAGGATTCCTGCAAGGCCAGGGGCAGGACTGTGAAAACCCCATGGCCACAGGAGCAAACAGCAAAACAAAACCCAAACGCTCAGTGTTTCTCTTCCTATGGAAATCTAGGAACCTTTCTCTCCTGAAAGGTCTCTGCTCTAATCTGAGCCCCTGCAGACAGTGTCAGTCGGTAAACACACCACATAAACCGTCACCCACGGAGCGCCAAGCCCCAGGCTGCGCACAGTGCTCTCGGCAGTGCCCACACTCAGAGCCAGGCAGCGCCTCGTGAGGGAGGCTGTGCGGCCAGAAGCACACACCGCGCCCCGGCACCGTGCCTGCCTGGAAGTGCTCATTTGTCCACAGGGATGTCCTGAGCTTGCCTGTCCTGAGGATAAAGGGACATCATCCACCGAAGGAGCAGCGCAGTGCTTGGTACACAGCAGGTGCCCAAAGGAGCTGGCACTGTGACCAGCGTGACCATGGGCAGAAGCAGCGTCCTTGCTACGCTCTTCCCTTCCCACGCCAGTGGCACGCGGACCCATCCTAGCCTCTCCTCCAAACGGAGCTCACTGCCACAGCCTCCCTCTCCCCTCCATCCTGCAGCCCACGACTGCCTGATAGAGTCAGAAGTACTTCCTGCTGCCCACCCCCAGGGCTTCACGACCCCCCAGGAGCCATCCCCAGCCAGGAAAACATCTTCCCCACCACTGCCTCTTCCACCTAGCAGGGGGTTCCTTGAGCAAATGTCTGAACTCTTCTGGGCCTCAGTTGGTGTCCCTGGCATGAAGCTCCCCTCACAGGATTCGCTGTAGTAAATGAGTTATTCTGAAGAAAGCCCACAACTCATCAGTCTCAGCAATCTTAAACCTCATCTCAGATTCCAGCCCTCTGAGAACCTTTCTCAATGACTCCATCAACACTGATAAAGTCCTTTCTTGCCAGGCACTCAGGAATTGTTCACGTGACCAGAGGCAGCGCTCTCTCCTGTGTTTGCCCTCCAGGATGAAGGCTGCACTCACAGCCCTACGTGGCTAAGCCTGGAGATCAGAACCCTCGGCATGTCCCCGAGACCCTTGTGGCCTCACTCCAGCTCCCCTCCTTTTCCTCCACATAACACACGCTCCCCAAACCCGCCACCACGGCCCAATTCTGCCATGCCCTTTGCAAATGCTGCTCCTTTGTCCTCAATTGCTCTCTAAGACCCTTTTTCTACTTGGCAAACTTCTCCTTATCCTGTAAAATTCTCGAAACTCCTGAAATCTCAGACACTCTAACCACCTCCACGCACCAGGTGTCTCTCTCTGGTCCCAGTGCACTTTGGGACTGCGCTAGATCCTCCGTCACTGAGTGCCTGGAGGGCAAGGGCTAGGTCTGCCTCGTCCCTGAAGCCTCGGTGCAGTAAGGATCAGGTGAGCACACGAGGAGGTGGTGCCCACCACCAGGCCGCAAGGCCTTGTCACCAGACGTGGAGACGAGGATTCCACAACACACAGCCAGGAGTGAGGCGCTGGACTCAGAGTCTGTACGAGGCGAGAGCAGCTCCATGAAAAAAGAGACTCAGTCCGCAGTAAAATCAGCTCCCAGGATATCGGGAACTTCCAGGGCCCTAACTCGTTAGAGAATGCTGTGTTCCCAATATGAGCTGTGTGCCTCTTATAATTAGACAAGGCCAAGCGAGCATAAACAGAACCCCCAAGAAGCAAAATGAGCTGGCTGGACCCCATGACCTGGAGCACCCTTCTTCAGCTCGGGGCTCAGTACCGCTCCAGGAGGAGCTGGGAACTTTTCACCCCTAGGTGGTCTCTCAGAGCTCCTACTGGAAACGAGGCACAGGCATAAAGGGAGACCAGACAGACAGAAGCCTCGCCGGGCAGTGGGCCACCTTCCCAAGAGCAAGGAAGGCTACTGGGTCCCCACTGCCCTTCCCTGCTTTGATTCCAAGCCGACCGCCCTTCAGCAGGCAAAGGCACCTGGGATCCAGACAGCCCCCATGGGGTCACTTCCACACCATACCTTTCCTGTGCTGACGGAAGTTAGCACCATTTCTGGAGCGTGAGGTGCCAGGCCCTCCATTCAAGGGTACAGCTGACTGGAAAGAACAGGCTCCCAAGAAACCTAGAAAAGGCAGCTGGGGTCCTCACACAGATAATATAAATTAACAGAGATAGAAACTGTGACATGCAAATCTGCTCCCTTCAGTGTTCAACAGCTGAAAGACTGAGCCTCTCGCAGCCAGTCAAGACACCTTCAGGAAAGACCAACACCCCAGACTCACCAGCAGTGCACCTGCTGCGCTTCCTGTGCCATGAACTGTCAGTGCAGGCAAAAGAGGCCGAATCGACTGCCTGAGACTGGCCCTGCCACGTGCACCGATGGGTGTTCATCAGGATGGCTTCGATGACAACAGCTAATGGGCGCTGAGCAGTCACCCCGTGCCATCTGCACATGTCCACTCACTGGCCCCCTCAACCACCTGTCAGGCAGGGTCTATGTCCCGGGGAGTGACTCTCTGGTATAAAAAAAAGAATGGATCATCTTCAGAGCTCAGTCTGCTCCTGTCTGTACCTTCTTTCTCTGAAGACGGCCGGCCTCCTACTTCGCTACGGTTGAGGTCTTAACAAATGAGTGCCCTGCTCTCCCACAAAGGCCCTCTCCCTCAGGGACTCCTGCAGAAAGTGAGCCCTGCCCTGTTTGGTGACCGCACGACACCATTCTCAGGGATCTAGAAGCCATTCTCGGCCTCTGGAATCCCTGCTCCATCAGCTGCTGCCTCTCTCTTGCACCCTCTCTCTAGCACTTTCCCTTTTGCCTATAAACACACTGAGCTTGTCCTAGCCTTTAAAAACAACTAAATAAGAAGCTGCAAAAGGTGGGAAAGCCAGTTCCCAACACTCTGTGCAACTGTCCTCTCCAGGCACACCAGTGACGCTGTCACCAAGCCCAGCGGCCTCAGCTGCTCAGCCTTCGCCACCCTGGCACCCTGCAGCATCTGGAATGGACCCGTCTGCTCTGCTGGGGCCCAGGGCCCAGAGTCATGGGCGCGGCTCCTGGCACTCTCGCCAGCTTGGCCTTCAGCAGCTCCTCCTCACCTCTCCGCAGAAAGCTCCCCCCAGCAGGGTGAACCCCTGCCCGCACAGCACGAGGGCAGGGGGCCTACGTGCTGGCGGTGTGCACAGGAAGTGGGCCACCGTTCTCCTACACTTGCCAGCGTTTCTGCTCCCACCCACGGCACCAAGGTAGGCATCTGTCCCTGCATGGTTGTACCAGTTGTACTTGTTACTGCCACTGTAGAATTTAATTAAATTTAAGGAAAACGGACTAAGTAAGAGTCTGAAAAGAGTTACAATTCTATTAAAAATAGGTTGAAATACTTTGAAATGACTTGATAAAGGTAAATCATTAAAAGAAAATCTGTTGAAATAGGCATGGATGAGCTACCTGTAAAAGATCAGCTGGGAAGAATTTTGCCTGCCTGCTGGTTTCTACGCATTTAGAAAGCTATGAAATAAGTTTCTGCCTATGAAAGAATTTGAGTGAAAATGAAAAGTATAACTTAAATGACATGAAACTCTCCGCCAAGGTGAAAATTAGAATAACAGTTTCATTTCAACGTGTAAAACACCAAGCAGATATTGTAAGATTGCTCAGACTGACATTAGACAGGCTTTCCTGGCGTTCAAATTACTCCCTGGAAAGTTCTCTACTGAGTAACCGTTCCTGGGTTGATTCAGTAAATCATCAGATTAAATTAAATATAAGGGTTAATAAAAGATGTAAATGTGCCCGGGGCCCCCAAATTAAAGCCATTACCAAAATGCATTAGTCATAAAACCCTCCCGTGAGCTCACGTCGCCCCCAGCTACTACTTCATTTCTTTAATCCACTTTGGGGGAGCTCCTGGTCGTCACCTGCACTTGTTCCACCACCTCTCTGCCCTGCACCCATGCACCACGTCAAAGAACAGCAATAGGACCAACCCCCCCAGGTGAAGAGCCAGC
>JAQZBX010094355.1:0-12038 GCA_029593785.1 Cabassous unicinctus | reverse complement strand
GTAATATTAATGGTACTTGTTAGAAGAGGAACCATTTAAGACGTTGGAAAATGAATATTTAACTCATGTAAGTAGTGTAGAATAATAGGAATAAAAAAGTGGGGTAATAACAATGAAATGAGAAATCAAATAGAAAAAATATATAGACTGAATTAAAAGGCCAGTATGATGAGAAAAAGGGGAAAGAGAAAAGACAAAAAGGAAAAGGTTAATAAAAGAAAGAAAACAGGATAGATGAAGTAGAAATAAATAAAAAAAACAGATAAAGCTGAGTACTAAACAAAGAGAAGTGAAATGTAAGAACAACTACAGAAAGCAGAAGGTATAATGGTGAGGGAAAGAAAAGAGGTAGCGTTCACATACAAAACTGGTATACACAGAAAAAGGGAAATAAAAGAAGAGTCAACACAGTAACCAAGAATCAATGCAGCAGCACCTTAAGGAATTTATCTCTTCATCCAGCTCCCTCCAGATCAATGCCCGGAAGCCTCCTACTCCATGGGTTCTGAAAACAGCTCACCCTGGCAGGATCTTGCCATCACTTAGCTGTTTTTTTGTGAGAGATATCTGCCTATGTTCCTTTGAAACAAATAAAAAAAATAAAAAACTAGGACCAGAGAAAAGGAAATAGATAGGAAGAAAAAAAGAATAATAGGAATGGTACTAATAAAAGGTAGGAGAGCAAATGTACAAGACCTCAGAAATTGAAAATTAACATGAATAAGAAGCACAGAATAATAAGATTAGGAAGTAGAATAGAACCACTGAAACAAGAAACAGAATGGAGAAAAAAATATACAGAATGAATCAAAATGCTAAAATGGTGAGAAGAGGGGAAAAGAACACAGAAAAGGGTGAAAGAAAAAAGGAAAAAAAAAAGAAAGTATACGGAGAAATGGGAGAGAGGGACGAATACAAACAAGAAATCTGGAGATCAAATAAAAGAGGTGGAATGAAAGAACAACAGCAAACAAAAGTTATAAAGATGAAGGAGTGAAAAGAAATAGTGTAGGTAGAAGAGAGGAGTAATCAAAAGAATAAAAGAAAAAAAAGAAATGTAAACAAGTAGAAAAAGAAAGGGAGGGAATACAAAACAAGCAAGAAACAAAACAGAAGTAACTCATTTAAAGAAAGAGAGGGAGAGAAGGAAAAAAATAAGAAAAACAGATAAACAGCCTTCTTTCTAAGACACCCAAGGATCTTCTCAGGCTGCTGGTGTTCCTCAATCACTCACCCTACAACCATCCCTCTGCAAGCTTTGAACTGGGTTTTAGTGAGTAAAGGAAGGGTAATAAAAGAAAATCACCCTTTTTTAAAAAAAAATAAGAGATCCAAGAAAGGCTAATAGAAATAAAATGTCTGTAAGTTCCCTGTCATAAAGTTTCAGCTGGATGCCTGATAACCTGGTAGATCTCTTCTCAAGGATTACCAGGGAATTCAACCGGGAACTTCATACAGGCCAGGCAGAATTTCTTTCACTAAACTAGTCTCAATCCTTGGGTTGATTTGCCTTTGAGAAGGCTATCTGCCCCTTTTCCCTCAGGCAGGTTAGATTCCCTGGAGTGAGCTGGAGTGGTGTTGATCACTGCCTGTCTCTGGCTTCTCACTGATGCAATTCCTCTCTTTACCTAGATGGATGGGCATGACCACAAGCCTGAGGTAATCCCCCTCCCCTCTCCCTGTCTAGTCATGGTTCTGTCCAATATTCAAGGGGGGCCCAGATGGCCAAACTCACCACAAAAAAATCACTTTCCATTCTCCCAGACTGCTCTTCTTCACATGGCATCTGCCATCACACTCCTGTTTGTAGAAAGGAGCTAGGGTCTCCACCTTGTTTGTTCACCCTGAGGTCCAGGCATGTGTTCCCCCTCCAGCCACTGATGTAAGCAACCTAGGATTATTCCTCACCTCCCTATCTCTACAGTACCCTCTTAGATGACTCAAAGCACCCTCCCATGGAGGTAGATGTCTGCTCTACTCTAAGTTAGATATAACTCACCAGGAGTTTTACCCTCACTTAATATCCCAGAGTTAGGGGAGGGGATCCCTTCCTAGCAGCCAGGAGACTTAATAACTCATGATTACTTGTTTTGGCTTCTTTGTGTCTCTGACGCACACTCTTTCTGGGAGTTGGTAAGCAGTGTCCTGGTTTGCTGTGCCCCAAAGCAGATCCCGATGGCAGCCTCTGTTTTTTTTTTTCTTTGTTAATTTAGTGAGAGCTAAGAATTATATGTCTAACCCATTGGCCATGTTCCCACAATCCCCAATATCTGCATCTTGTACTCCAAGATAAAGAAGGGAGACATTGGTATTTTCCCGGATTATGTCCCATTCACCATAAACCCTAGATTCACTTACTGTAAGCAAATTAGGAGGACCAAATAAACTCTATAATTAGCATTCCATAGATAAGAATTCTACATCATTGATCTTCTAATAAATATCATTTGAAAGATGAACAGTGATGATGTTATCATAAAGAAATTGAAACAGGTAATTGCTTCATGTTATTCTCTTTTATTTCTCTCTGTTTTCCTCTATTTCTCTGTTCTTTCATTCTCTCTTTCTATCTTACCAGGAAAGGAAGAATGGGTTTAGACCAGCTTTTTATTCTTTCCTTCATGTGACCAGAATAATTTTGAAGGAAAAAGATTTTTAATATTGAAGAAAATAAAATCACAGGTCAATTTCCCTCTTGATATAAATTTTAAAAATCTTAAAAAGAATAATAAGCCAAATCTCATGATATATGAGACATGATACATCATGGTAAGGTAAACATTTTTTGACAGAAGGCAAGACTGTTTAACATTTTTATTTCAAGAATATGAAGAAAATCTTTAAGAAGTCTTGATATAGAAAAATAATTTGTTAAAATTTAACAGCAATTCATCATACATCTGTTTTTAAACTAGGCACAGAAGCAAACTCAATCTGATAAAGAATGTTTTCACAATATTTATATATACATATAGGTAATGTGAAATGTGCATTTTTACATTTTAATGAAGAGCCTAGCTAGTAGAATAAAGCAAGAAAACTAATTTAAAAGTATTAAGGATGGCTAGTAAGAAATATAACTCATATTCTTCCTAGACAACATAGTCACATAACAGTTAATTTTCTTTGCCACAAGCTCTGATAGCTCACTCAACCTCCTCATATTAATATGTAGCACACAATATTGCCTGTTAATTTGTTTGTCTCAATACCTGGTGATATAAATGAGTGGAGGGCTCTGGGGAGTATATAAAAATATAAAAATGGTTGTCATAGAATTTAGAAGCAAATTGATATAAGCATAAACCATTGGGCTTCTGTCAAAGCAAAACCAAAAGTGCAAGAGCCATGAAAACCAGAGTACAAAGCTTGAAATAAACTGAAATCATCAATGTACCAGGAAGGAATTACCTGGCACTTTTTTATCACCATGTTTTATATGATTTTCTAAATAATTGGAAGTACACCAACTTCCAATAATCCATAATTAAAGCAGGATTATTTCAATCTCAGCATTACTAATATATGGGGTTAAATAATTTTTTCTTGTAGAGTCTACCTTGTATATTGTAGAAATTTTAGCATCATCCTTGGCCTTACCCAATGGATGCCAGTAGCAGCAACCAAACCACAACCCTTCATTCCCAGTTAGGACAACCAAAAATATCTCCAGATAGTGCAAAATGTCCCCCATTTGGAAAAACAGCCAAATTGACAACCACTGTTTCAATGGTCATTATGGATTTTGCACTCCATTTAAGGTGTGTAACCTTAGTTACGCTCCAACATGGTGTCCCATCAAGTTTACTAAGGCATAAGAACAATGCAGAAATTGCTTCTTCTCATAAGAAACTCTCTATCTATCGTGGATGGAAGAGTTTTGCCCTAAAATCCTAAAGCCCTACACTGTCTTTTAACTAAAGGAGCCTGACAAAGTCTCCAAAAAGTATCCATATTTGGCTCAGGAATTTCAAACTTCATCAATCTACCCAAGACTCTTGTCTCCTATAAACTACCTTAATTTTATAGGTTTGTGAATTTGAGGGGGATTTATTTTCTACACTATATTATGAATGAGTCTTACAAAGGTGTCTAAAGTTTTGCTACTTTCTGCTTAGAAGGTCCAAAGAGCCCTATATCATCAATGTAATAGACCCGAATTATATGGAATGAAGAACTAGAGTGCTGACAGACAACTCAAAAATGCAAAATACTTGGAGATTCAAAAACACACATGGGTTTTATTTAGAAGTGTGCTGCACCAGAGGAGAGGCAAATGCATTCATGGTGACCAGGACATTCTTCTTGCTCTGCCTGAGGCCCTTTGCCTCTTTCCCTGCCTCCAGGCAGCACAAGAGAAACTAGTGCATATCCAGCCCTTGGAGAAAGTGCTTATCACTTGCTTGCCTCTCCTGGCTTGGGTTTTACACTAGGCCCCTCTCTGCAGTGGGGAGGGGCCACCCCACTGTTCCAGGGTGGGAACAGTACTCACTGGCCTGCCCCTGGAGAGATCCAGATTGTGCATCAGGCACTGCAGGCTGGGCAATGACTTAAATCTCTGAGATCTAACATGGATTAAATCTCATGGATTAATTAAAATGTGTTATGCAAATTATAACATTAAAATTTGTGAAATGCATCAAATGCAAGCAGGGCTTAGAGGGAAATTTATAATATGGAATGTACATATTAGTAAAGAAGAAAATCTAATCTAATCTAATCTAAGCTTCTACATTAGGTCACGAGAAAATAAGAGCAATTTAAATCCAAATTAAGCAGATAAAAAGAAATAATAAAATAAGTAAATGAAATTGAAAACAAGAAAACACTAAAGAAAATCAATGAAACCAAAAACTAGTTGTTTGAGAAAAAAAAATCAATAAAACTGACAGACCTCCAGCCAGGCTGTGCAGGAAAAAAGAGAGAAGACACAAATGATCAATATAAAAAATGATAGAGAGGCTATGATTATAAACCCATGGATATTAAAAGCTTGCAAAAGGAATATTAGGAAGCACTCTAAGCCCAACCATTTGGTAATTTGTATTAAACAGACAATTTTCTTGAAATATACAATCATCTAAAACACAATAGGAAAAGTAAATATTTTAAAAATTTAATCAACATATAATAACAGTCCAAAGCAGAAATTTCCGTGTCCACATTGCTTAATTGGTGAATTACAGCAAATATTTACAGAAGACTTGATGAAGACTTACTTGGGAGGATTGTGGAAAGATGGCAAAATAAGAAGCAACAGGATGCAGTCCTTCCATCAGAACAACTGTGAAACAGGCAGGAACTGGACTGAAACAACTATTTTGAAACTATGGAGGCTAATAGAATACTATATAGCATCCAGGGAAGAGTAGGAGGAAGAGGCTGAAAATTACTGAAAGAAAAGTTAATTGTTTTTTCCAAATGGCTGTTACCAGTGCTTATCCGCTACCCTTGCCTCAGGCCACTATTGAGTATACCACTTGCTAGCTCACTGGTGACAGAAAGGTACATAAAAGTCTACTTCACCAAGAACAGGGGTGGGCCCAGCCAGTTGTTGATCACAGCTTTTGGTTGCTAACTTTGAATGGAGGGGGTCCAGTTCCAACCTGCCTGGGAGAAGGGTGGAAGCAGAGAAAATTTAAGGACATGATATTTCCTCAAGGATGAAGGGGGAAAGCTCAAGGGTTGTATTTGCTGAGAATATTGAAAAAGCTCATTTTTGGGGACATGTGGAAGAAACTCCTGGTGTCCTTCTTGATCCACTCCCCAGGGAAGTTTAGAGCTCATCTGCAAGCCCTTCGTGGGTCAATGGCTCTGTTTCAGCTGGAAAAGACTGACTTGGGAAATTCTCTATTGTGCCTACCCTCCCAAAATTTGCCCTCCAGAGAAAACCAAATAGGATAAACATGAATAAAATATACCCCAACAGATACTCATCACACTATGAAATGCAAAGAACAAGAAAGAGTTCCAAATGTCACATGAGAAAAGCAACACATTATATACAAGGAAGCCCCAATTAGATTGAGTGCCTATTTCTCATCAGAAAACATAGAGGTAGGAAGACAGTGATAAAAATAATTAAAGTGCTGAAAGAAAGTAACTGCCAATCAGGAATTTTATATCCAGTGAGTCTTTCCAAAATAAGGGAGAGATTAAGATATTCCAGATAAAGAAAATCTGAGGTAATTCATCAATACTAAACCTACCCTACAGCAATGCTAAAGTGAGGTATTCAGACTGAAAGTAAAGGAGAGTAGATGGTGGTTCAAAGCAACATAAGGAAATAAGGACTTCCAATAAAAGCAAGCATTTGGTAATTATAAATGCCAGTATTATTGTATTGTATTCTTTGGTATGTAACTCCACTTCTCACTTCCTATAGGTGCTAAAATGTAAATGCATATAAAGTAATGATGAACCTATGGTTTTGGACATATAATGTCCAAAGGTATAAATGGTATCAACTTAAAAATTGCGGGTTCAGAAGGGTGTAGGAAAAGTGTACATTTATCAAACCATGTTTGTATCAAACCAAATAGGATTGATATATTGTATGATGTTAAATTTTAACCCCATAGTAACCACAAAGAAAGTAGATCCAGAGAGTAAAAGAAAAGGAATTCATCTCTCTCTAAGGCAAACTCAGCATATAAATGCACTACCTTCCCCCTCTCACATGGGGCATGTCTCCTGATAATGCATCTCCCTGGCACTGAGGGATTATTACCAAGCACCACTGGCAATGAATCTGGAAAAAGACCTTGACCAAAAGGGGGAACTGGTAAAGATAAATTAGTTTTCATGGCCAAAAGATTTCAAAGAGTGTCAGAAGGTCATTCCAGAGGTTATGCTTATGCATGTCTCAGCAGGATCTCATTGACTGCCACAGTATACAGTGCCTCAAACATAGAGACTCCAAAGGGCTGTAGAGACATCCAGAAACTATAAGCAGGGCAGACATCTCAGGAATTTAGCACTCTGTCAGTGGGCTTTACTTTGGAGTTTAAGTTCCCGAGTGTAACAGAGTTAGACTCATTTATAAGATTACTAAACATGGCTCTCCTGCACCTTTTATTTGAATCTATTATTAGCACTATAATTGATAAATGTATGTCACAGAGACTTATATTTTTGGTCCATCCATGTGCTAGTTGAGCCCTGAATTTCAGTAGAGTTGTAACACCTACTCTCTAGTTCACTGGACTCAACTAGGACAATTAACAAGGAGATGATGATGGATAACACCCATCCAAAGGAACAGAGTGTCTGCAACTTCAAGGAAGATAGTTCCATACATCTGCCAAATACTCCCTTTCAATTAGAAGGAGAGTGAGCATTACCACCCCAAAAACATCAAAATTGGGGAATGACCAATGGACTAAAGTAGACTGATTATTATTCTACTATAATCCTACAATATTCTAGCAATGGAAGAACTCTTATCATTGATATGAAGGCAGTGGACACCAGAGGTTCTGAGGGATGGGAGAGGGAAGAATACATGTAATATGGGGCCATTTTTGGGACATTAGAATTGTCCTGCATGACATTGCCATGACAAACACAAGCCATTATATATTTTGTCATAAACTACAAAATTGTGCTGGACAGAGTGCGAACTATAATGTAAACTGTAGTCCATGTTTAGTAGCAATGCCCCAAAACGTGTTCATCAATTTTAACAAATGAAGCACACTAATAAAGGATGTTGCTAATGTGGGAAAGTGTGAGAGAGAAATGCATATGGGAATCTCTTACATTTTTTATGTAACATTATGTAATATAAATCTTCTTTAAAAATGGAAAATATTAATTGAAAAAAAAAAGATAGAGGGCTTTGTATATTGGACTGATTTCTTTAATAAAGCACTGCCTATATGTTCTAGAGATTATTACCATTTTATTTAAGAATGTATCAGGACTCTGCAGAATTCAAGTTTAATATTTTGTTATATATTGTGTGGGCCTTTATCTATTGAGAAAACATATCAATGACAGTATGAATACATTCATATCCCATAAAAGTATGTTAAATCCATTCATGGGTAAAGAATAGCACAATGGTGCTGGGAAAACTGGATATTTAAATACAAATTAATGAGGCTGGACTTCTACCTCACTTGATATACAAAAATTAATTTAAATGTATCAACACCTTAAGTATGAGAATTAAAACCAAAAAGCTATTAGAAGAAAATATAAGGGTAATTCTTCATTATCTTGGATTTGTCAATGGATTCTTAGATATAAAACCAAAAGTATGAACAACAAAAGAAGATGAATTGGAGTTCCTCAAAATAAAAACTTTTGTACATTAAAGAACATTATCAAGATAGAGGTGGCAAGATGGTGTCTTTTTAAGTGGGCATTCACTATCTCTCTCACAAAAAACTTGGTGAGTCAGGGTAAGATACTGCCTGAGTGAGCTGTTTGGGGAACCACAGAGCAGGAGGCTTAAATGCATCATTCTGTACAGAGCTGGAGAAAGAGAAAAATTGCTCAAGGTAAAACTGAGTTTCTTACCCTTGTCTATAACTGGAAATGGTGCATGGCTAAGACCCACCCTCAAGGCAAAAAGCTGCTGTAAGCCCTGACTCCTGCTAGCCACTCAGCAAGAAGGAGTGTTCTCCAAGAGTGGGAGGGTTCTGGTGCAGGGTAGAGAAGAGTTTCCTTCCTGTGGGTTTGGTTGCCTGGACCCCCTTTGAACTTTGGGATCATACCAGCTGGCTTGAAGAGGCACCAGGATGAGTGGAGAGGCAAATTTGCTGAGGCAGCCAGATTTACTTAGCCACCTTGGGATAGAGAAACTTGGCCTGGGACAGGTCAGAGTCAGGCAATTGACTAGTCCTGTGCTAAAAACTATCAAAGTTTTAACTCCCTTAAGGGTGGCAGGCAATAGGAAGCACTTAATAAGCTTGCATGAGTCTATTTAGGGTCCCTTGTGAGGGAAGGGTAGTGTGGAAGAGGGTTGAGAGTGATTTTTCTGCAGTGAGTTTGGTAACCAGGGTCCCATTTGAATTTCAGAAGAGGACTCAACCTTACCAGGAGAGGTAATGTGGAATTTGCTCACACAGGCTATTGCATCCTGCCTCCTGGGAGAGATAGCAGGCTCCTAATCAGCAGAAATCTACCCAACTACAAAGAGTAAAACCTGCTCGAGGGAAAATGTCTGGATATCTTTCTGAAGAGCTAACTGACCTAATGAGAAAATTTAGCTCAGTGGAGGAGTTTCTGCCTTGAATATACAAGGTCCGTAGTTAAATCCTGCCTCATTTTAAAGTAGTGATCCACAGGGATATCAAACATCCAGATGATAATTTAGGATAGGGAAAACATAGACATTATTTTTGTGTTAGCTTCTCTTTAGTCTCTTATTTTTCCTTAGAAAAGATTACTTTAAAAAAAATTAATTTAAATTACTCACTAAACCCGGTTTCAAAATCTACAAAGGGTAGGCTTCAGGGTAATTGATTGATGAAGACTGGTAGATTGAGAAACTCCTCAGGGGCCTAATAGGGAAGGCTGTTTTTCCATAATTTTGTTTGACTGTTTGCTTGTGTGTTTGTTGTTGTTTTTTCTTTCCTCTTTCTTCTCCCATAATTTTTTTATTCATTGGGTGACGCAGGCTTGTTTCTTGCTTGATGTGCTTCCTCTTCCTTGATTTCGCCTTGTCTGTGTAAACCAATTTTGTCAACCAATTGTATCTCTTTTCCTTCTTTCATCTTTATATCTTCTGCTCTCTGTTGTTGTTCTTACATAGCACCTCTCTTTGTTTAGTGCTCATTTTATTTGGGTTTTATTTCTATCTCATCTATTCTGTTTACTTTTATTCTTTTTGTCTTTTCTTTATTCATTCCCTCTCTCATCATCAGTCTGGCCTTTTAATTCATTGTATATATTTTCCTCTATTCAGTTTCTCATTTCACTGTTGATAATGCACTTTTTCCCCCTATTACTCTACACTGCTTACATGAGTTAAATATTCATTTTCCTAGTTGTTATATGGAACCTTTTCTAACTTTTACTATCATTATTACTATTATCCTTTTTCTTTTCTTACCTTTTTCACTTTCTGTTGTCCTAATATTTTTCCTTCAAGGGAACATAAGACAACAACAAAGAAATAGAATAAGAAGAACAAAGTGTGACAGAGAAAACTTAACACATTAAAAAAACAGCAACTAAAAAACTCTATAGTAGAGAGAAAAAAATCAACTGAATAAAAAGATGACCAGACAGCAACCAAAAATTACAAACCATACTATGAAACAGGAAGACATGGCCCAGTCCAATGAACAAACTAAAAACCAGGAAGTGAAGCAGAACATTGATCAACTAATCAAAGCTTTCCAAACAAATATCATGGACCAACTAAAAGAAGTGAAGGAAGAGATTAAGGATATTAAGAAGACACTGGGAGAACATATTGAAGAAATTGTAAACATACATAAAAAGATAATGGGTATGATGGTGATGACTGGCACAATCCAAGAAATCAAAAATACACATGAAGCAGATTTGAACAGGCAAAGGAAACAATTAGTGATGTGGAAGACAGTACATCTGAAATCAGATAGTAGAATAGATAGATAAAATAATACAAAAAATCCAGCAGGGACTTATGGATTTGGGGAAAAAAAACAAAAATAGCACAAACATATGGATTATAAGCATCCCAGAGGGAGAAGAGAAGTGAAAAGGAACAGGAGTGTTGGAGGAAATAATGTCAGAAAACTTCCCAAACCTATTGGATGTCCATGTCCAGAAAGCACATCACACCCTGAACAGTATAAATCCCAACAGGCTTACTCCAAGACATATACTTTTCAAACTGTCCAATGCACAGAGAAAATAATGAAAGTAGCAAGAGAACCATCACATATAAGGGAAGCTCAGTAACATTAAGTGCTGATTCCTCATCTGAAACCATGGATGCAAGAAGGCAGTGGTATGACATAGTTAAGGCAGAAAAAAAAAAAAAAAAAAAAAAAAAAAAAAACACTTCCAGCCATGAATTGTCTGTCCATCAAAGCTGGCATACAAAAAATGATGGAGATTTCAAAATATTCACAGATAAACGGAAATCAAGAGAGAATTCCAATAAGAAACCTGCCCCTCAAGAAATACTAAAGGGTATTCTGCAGATTGTAAGGAAAATACAGGAGAGAGAGTTGGAGGAAAGTTTAAGAACTACTAAAAGATTGTGGGAACATGGCTGATGATTTAGACATATAATTCTCAGTTCTTACTAAAATAACAAAAAGCCAGAGGCTGCCGTGGGGACCTGCTTTGGGTCACAGCAAGCCAGGACACTGCTTACCAACTCCAAGAAGAGTGAGGGCCACAGACAAATGAGGCCAAAACAAGTAATCTTGAGTTATGAAACCTTCTGTCTTCTGGGAAGGGCTCCACTCCCCCACCACCAGCATATTAGGCGAGGGTAAAACTCCTGGTGAATTGTATCTAACTGAGAGCAGAGCAGACATCTACCTCCATGAGAAGTTGCTCTGAGTCATCTAGGAGGGTACTGGACAGAGAGGGAAGCAAGGAATAATCTGGATTGCTTACCTCAGTGGCTAGAAGCGGCACACATACCCAGCCCTCAGGGCAGACAGACTAAGTGGAGACCCTAGCTTCCTATTCCAAATGGAAATGTGATGGCAGAGTGGAAAGTGAATTTTTTTGTGTGTGTGGTGAGTTTAGCCATCTAGGCCCCCATTGAATATTGGAAGAGATCTACCAGGTTATCAGGCATCCAGCTGAAACATTATGGCAGGGAATTTATAGACATTTCCTTTGTATTAGCTTTTCTTGGAACTCTTTTTTATTTTAAGGTCATTTTGTTTATTTCCCATCCTTTACTGACTAAAACCCAGTTCAAAACCTGCAGAAGGCAGGCTGCACAGTGAGTGATTGAGGACCACCAGCAGCCTGAGAAGATCCTTAGGGGTCTAAGAAAGTAGGCTGCTATTCTGAGTTTTTTTTTTTCTTCTGTCTCCTTATTTTTTTAACAAAAATCTAGTTGTTGCTGTCTT
>JAQZBX010094354.1:0-12042 GCA_029593785.1 Cabassous unicinctus | reverse complement strand
ACAGTTACCAGGCCATAAAGCATAAGCTTCTTCCCTCACCAAAGTCCACTGCCACGTTTTGGAGCAAGACAGCTGCTGACGTTTGCCAGGGTTCAGGCTTCTTGGGTTCCTCTCTTCCCGGGGCTGCGTTTCTCTCCAGGTTTAGCTCCTCTGTTTCCTCCACAAGGTCAGCTGTAGACTATGAGGCGAATGGCTTGTCTCTATCCTGGGGCCTTCTTTCCTTCCTCAAGACCAAGCTCTCTTACTTCCTGGGGCTCCAGCACAAGACTCCAACATCAAAACTGCTCCCTCTGTCCTTTGCCATGCCTTTTATATTTGATTCCCCCACCCACCAAGGTGGGGCTCAACACCCTACTGACGTGGCTCAGTCAACACCCTAATCATAACTTAATCATGCCCAGATGAAAAGATCAGTTTACAAGCATAATCCAATATATATTTTTGGAATTCATAATTACATCAAATTGCCCAACAGCTACACCATGGAAGAACAATTCTAAACAATATCAGTGATAAAATATTCCTTCATGAAAAAAATCTTTTATTGGTCTGACTTCTAAAACAACTGCACAAAGAATGAGCAATTTTTATTACATATACTTTCATAATACAATATTATATATTTCAATATTGTATTCAACATAGATGTTAATTCGGAGAACTCCCAGTTACAGGGTCAGCCTGTTAAATGATAGCTAGGAGACAAGATGGCAGTGGGACCAAATATTTAAGGTGCTGAAAGAAAACAATTGACAAACAAGAATTTTATATGTGACAAAACTTTCTTTCAATAATGAGGGAGAGATTAAGAAATTTCCAGATAAACAAAAGATGAGGGAATTCATCACCACTAGAACTGCATTACAAGCATGCTTAAGGGAGTGTGATGGTTAGGCTAATGTGTCAACTTGGCCAGATAATGGTGCCCAGTTGTTTGGTCAAGCAATCACTGGGCTAAGTGTAATACAAAGGCACTTCATGGACTTTAATCATCAAGGAGTTGATTGCATAGATGGCTGGTTACGTCTACAATCAACTGAGGAGACCACCATCGGTAATGAGTGACATCTCTTCCAATCAGATGAAGGCCTTAAAAGGAGAAGTGATGTCAGCATCCAGAGAGAGAATTCCTATTTCTACTTCAAACAGCCAGCGTCTCCCTCCTGGGGAACTCATCGAGGATCTTCATCAAAGTTCCTGCCCTATGGAATTTGGACTTGTGCATCCCCACAGTCGCATAAGACAATTTTATAAAATCTCACACTATTTACAAATATCTCTTGCAAGTTCTGTTTCCCTAGAGAACCCTGACTAATACAGGAAACTTTTCGGATTGGAAGGAAAGCCACTAGACAGTAGTTTCTTAGACACCAAAAGCATGAGAGAAAAGAAACAAAAAAACTCAGATAAATAGGATTTCATCAAAATATAAAACTTTTGTGAATCAAAGGACTTTATAATAAAAGTAAAAAGACAACCTACTGAATGGGAGAAGATATTTGGGAACCACATAACCGATAAGGATTTAATATCCAGATTTTGTAAAGCAATCCTGCAACTCAACAACAAAAAGACAAACAATTCAATTTAAAAATGGACAAAAAATCTGAACAGACATTTCTCTAAAGAACATGTTCAAAAAAGAACATAAAAAATGCTTAACATCATTGGCCATTAGGGAAATGCAAATCAAAACCACAATGAGATACTACCTCATACCTACTACAAGGGCCACTGTGTAAAAAACGGAAAACAGCAAGTGTTGGCAAGGATGTGAAGAAATACACTCATGCATTATTGGTGGGAATATAAACTGGTGTAGCTGCTGTGAAAACCAGTTTGTTGGTTCCTCAGAAATTTAAATATAGAATTACCATATTACCCAGCAAACCCACTTTTAGGTAATATAACCAGAAGAATTGAAAGTAGGGACTCAAACAGATATTTGAACACCAATGTTAGCAGCATTACTCATAATTGCCAAAAGATGGAAGCAACTCAACTGTCCATCAACAGACGGATAGATAAACAAAATGTGGCATATACATACAATGGAATATTCTTCAGCCTTAAAAAGGAATGAAGTTTTGGTATATGTTACAAACATGAATGAACTTTGAAGACATCATGTTGAGTGAAGTGAGACAAACACAAAAGGCCAAATATTGTATGAGCTCATTGATATGAAATAATTACAATAAACAAATTTGTAGAGTCAGAAACTAGAATACAGGTTACCAGGGGCTGGGGCAGGGTTATAGAAAGGGGAGTTAATGCTTAGCTTAAACAGAGTTTCTGTTTGGGATGATGGAAAAGTTTGGTAATGTTTGATCGTGATGGTAGCACAACATTATCAATGTAATCAAGAGCAGTGAATTACATACCTGAATGTGGTTAACAGAGGAAATTTTTGGTTTTATATATGTTACAAGAATAAAAATTACAAAACAAAAACAAACATAAAAACCATGCGAGGGTACAACACTTTGAACCCAAATATAAACTAGGGATTATAGTTAATAGCATAATTATAATAATATTTTTTCATCAATTGTAACAAAGGTACCACACTAATGCAAAGTCTTAAGAGTAGGGAAAACTGCATGAGGGGGTGGGGAAGAAGGGAATGGAGTTCTATGGGAGCTCTGTATTTTTTGCATTATTTTTCTGTAAATTTACAACTACTCAAATAAAAAAAAAAAAGTACAAGAAAGGTAATCCATGAATTAGCAAAACTGCAAAACTCAAAAATGTCAACTTTGCAAGACCAGGACTATTTGTAACAGAACCTTTTTAAACCCTTAACTTAGGTGTTTAGCCAAAAATAAGTGAAGTCCCTGGAAAAAGAACTATGTTCTTTGATTGGCCACTGTTGAATTAAGTTTACCATGAGAGATTATGTCCTATTAAAAAAAATTTTCAACCAAAAAATATATTTAGCATTCCAGTGCTTCCCTCCATTATCAAGAGTTAAACATAACAGATTTAAAAGATATCTTTAAGGCTTTTGCTTTCAGAAAAATTTCAGTAGGGAGTTTGGATAATACATAGCAAATCACATAGTCAACTCATGTTTTACAACTTGAGTAACCTCTTTTTCCCTCAATCCTTATAATTTTGGTATTATTTTTCTAAATTTTAAGGATTAAGAAGAACATGAGAAAAGAAATATGCCTAACATTCTAGGAATGCCTAAAGAAGGAGAAATGTTTTGCAATTATGTCTCAATTTTTCCATGAATCCTGCAATCAAAGGCAATGAGGAATTTAAGTCAAAGTTGAGTAAGTGGTAAATTAAGTCTCTGTCTGATAATTAATTATAAATACTTATAAACCAAATAGGGACTTCCAGGAAGATGGCAGACTAGTAAGACACGGGAATCTCTTCTCCAGAAAAATAGCTAGAGAACAGGCTGAAACAGCCCCGAAAAAGATCTTCTAGGGTTTAGAACAGCAGGTGAAGGCTGCACACCACCCAGAGGAGAGAGGGACAAAAGAGGGAAATCGCGACGACAGAACCTCGAGTTGGAACCAGCGGAGGCTGCTGCTGCGGACACTCTCCCCCACTCTAAAGACTCTATAGAATTGTCGGGCCCCTGGGCCTGCGACTACAAAGGGGACTCCAGGGATCTACCACCCCAGGAAAGGGGAGAGAGGGGGACACAGTCTAAGGCTGACTCAGCTTCTGACCCGCAAATTTGGGCTGCGGTACCCCACAGGCCCTTCCAGGCCAGGTGGGACCACATGGTGGTTTGCCCTGGGAGCCGGTGAAGGACTGGAGAAATCTAACCCTTGCAATCTCCCTCTCTTCTAGCCTGGACTAATTGTTGAGGACTCCACAGGAGAGGGGAGAGAGAGCCTGGGGCTGACTCGGCTTTTTGCAGGTTTGGTCTGCTCTTCCAGGCCAGGTGGGGCTGCACCATTGTTTGCCTTGGAGCCTGCAAGGGGCTAAAGATATACAAACCTTCCAATCTCCTCCTCTACTAACAGGGACTGATCCTTGAGGACTCAGAGGGGAGTGGAAATATTTCCTAGCTGGGGAAAGGGAGGGGGCTGCCAGAGAAGACTGGAGAACTGTCTCAGAAAGTTTGAATTATAAGGCTCTTAGCCTCCAGACAAGAAGCTCTATCACATTGATCTGGTCTATGTCACAACAAATACACTCCCACCAGGCACTGACTTGAGAGCTGCCAAAGAGCGCCATCTCCTGGCAGACCAAGGAAGTGCACATAAGAAAATTAAAAATAAGTAGGAGAGGCTTTTTCTGGCCTCTATAGCCTCCCTGCCCAAGGCCCTAGGAAGTGACTCTACAACCAATTACTGGGTCCACTGCCCAGTTCTGAGCAACCACCAGGACAATCCTAAAAATCCAGGTCGAGCCAAAAATCAAAGAGCTGTGGTAACTCACAGCCTCCTGTCACTAAATCCCTATAAAAGAGAAAGAGATTGAGGATCTGAGTAAAATATATCCTAACCAGATACCTAAACACCAGCAAAAATTTAAGAGCCATACTAAGAAAACAGAGGACATGGCCCAAGAAAAGGAATACATCAAAGTCCCAGAAGAGTTGCAGAATTTGAGAGAACTAATCAGCGAGATGAGCACAAATTTCCAAAATCAACTTAATTAGCTGAAAGACAATATAGTTAAACCAAATAGAATATAGTATAGGAAATAAGCTTCCAGAAACAAGACAGATTTCAAGAGGCTTATGATGCCCCTAATCCAATGACTTTCAAATTCTTACATGCAGATTAATGTGGAATTAAAAAAATAATACAGGGGAGCCAATGTGGCTCATTGTTTGAGCGCCACCTTCCCGCATATGAGGACCCAGGTTCAATCCCCAGACCCGGTACCTAAAAAAAAATAATAATAAGAGTAATAATAATACAGATGTCTGGGCTCTTTTGAATCACAAATTCTGTAAGTAAGGCTCAGAGTCTATATTTATAATAAGCTTCCCAGCTGATACTTAAACACACCAAAATTTAAGGACTAATGACCTAATCTATAAACCTGGAAAATATGATAACCTATAAAATAACTATATTTTATTTGGTAAAATTATAAAATGAAATATTAGAAAACTACATTTCACAAATGGTAATGCACAGGAGTGAAAATGTATATATGCTCATGGTCGAGGGCCATAAAGAAATTACTGGTGCAATAAATTCTTAGTAAAGTAAAATCTCCTGTCATTGTATTTCCTCTAAAGCAATTTCTTTTATCTTGGCTAGATCACTCTATAACAAGGTATAGTAGCTAAAAAGCTTTCATACTACTAAACATACTAATAAACCATATGCATTTGTAAAAAGTACACTCATCCTTTAAAGCTCCGTATCAACAACAAAAATCATTAATGATTGTGATGGTTAGGCTAAGGTGCCATCTCGGCCAGGTAATTGTGTCCAGGTGTTTGTTCCAGCAAGCACTGGGCTAATTGTAATACAAGAGCATTTATGGACTTCAATCACCAGTGAGTTTACTGTGTGGATGGCTGATTACAGCTGCATCAATCAGGGAGATTACATCAGCAATGGGTGACGCTTTTATCCAATCAGTTGAATGCCTTAAGGGGAAGTGATTTCAACATTCATAGAGAATTTTCCAGCTCGTTGTTGGACAGGCAACTTCTCCCAGAAACTCATCAAGGACCTTTCATCGGACTTTCGTTGGAGTCCCTGGTTTGCAGCCTGCCTGCGGAACCTGGACTTCTGCATCCCCACGGTCGTGTGAGAGACTCTTTTAAAATCCAATATTATTGACAGAAATCTCCTGCTAATTCTGTTTCCTGAGAGAACCCTGATTAATACAATGATCAAAAAATGCATTATTTTGGTAATAATTATTTTAAAACAGGTAACTATTTTTTTGTACCACATACCTACAAAGAATAATGAAGAACTTGACAAGCAAAATTGACAAAGCTTGCTGTTGTTCCTCTAATCCATCTGCCATTTTCTGAACACAGTGTAGTAGCTGGATCCTCAGAACCTGCAGAATATTATCAGGAAGCAGAGATATACCAGGAGGCACATCATCTACCCTACAACATAAGGGAAAAAAATAAGAAGAGCATATAAATAAAAGCAGAATATCTTTAGCACTTTAAAAGAATTACGTTTTCAGTTCAAATCCTAGAGAAGCTCTTTTATTTTTTCTTGATACTCTATGTCTTCTTCACTGCAAGGTACCATCAGATAATTAGTGACACTTTGAAGATTAGTACAGCAGAGTGGTTAGTCTAACTTCACAGGTGGCTTACTGGAAAGAGATAAACACCGTCTAATACCGTCAATTGTGCTATTTAAAAAAAAAAAAAAACTTAAAAAATAAATTAATTCACTTTCCACTTGGAAATACTGTGTGTGTGTTTCTGTGTGTATGTATACCATTTCTAAAAGAAACAAAAACCATCAAATAAAAATTATGTACCTATAACTAGTTTAATATTTGTCAACTGCTTTTACACAGCATTCACCTACCTAGTCTTTCCAAGCAATATCATTAGAAGAGAAGATAACCAGCAAAAGGACAAAAGCAAATAAATAAATTAAATTAATAAATAATGTAGAATTCTGAGTATAAGCATCAATAGATTTTTTTAAAATTAACCTATCAATATTTTGAGACAACTGGATTCTGTGTAAGAAGACTATATGGTTCTTTAAGGGCAAAGGCCAACATCAGATGTGACTGGCTTCTCCTGTTTATCTCTATCAATAAAAATCCCTACCTAGTTTCAAAGTCAGACCTCTATAACATGGAGCAAATTGTTTAATCTCTGAAGATCCCCAATTTTTAAAAATGTAATATCATCTATCCTATTTCACAACACTGTGAAACCAAAAAAAATCGATGTGAAAGTGTTTTTCTATTATGTAATGAGAACTACAAAAATGTAATATATTTTAAATATATTATCACTAAACCCTAAGACTCCTATAATAAGCCACAATATACTAGTTTCCTTATCACTATTAAGAAAAAACACATATTTGAAGAAAACCATCCTAAAGAGCTCCTAGGTTAAATGACAATTATATAAAGTAGTCTCTTCTTCAGATAATGTTTAATATGAAGTATTACTAGTGTTTTCATACTAATTGGGTAAAAGGCTATTTCATTCACTGTGAACAGAAAAATCTGAAACACATTACCAGTATTCACATAAATGCATATGATGAATATAATTAGTCTCTTTCTGAACCACCCTAAGTCATAATTAAGAATGTGTTTACAAAATGAACACCTGGCTATAATTAAATTACACACACACACACACACACACAAACAAATCATGAAGTACGTCACAAAGACTGCCAAATTCTAAAATCAAGTTACAAAAATGCATGTTTCATTTTAGTTTGGGAAAATTTCACTTGGAGCTTTGGACTCTTTCATACTCTCTTATTTTATAGATGGTACCAGAAAACCTCTCATGTGTATATATATAGTTTCCTCCTGCTGAAGAGCTAAAAAGTAGTGATTGGAAAATCCAGAGTAACTTCAAAATAATAAACAAAGATCAAAATATAACCAGTTTCTAAGACAACGCTAAACTATTGTACCTCACTTTCCCAAAAACACATGTCAACAAGAAAGAAAACATTAGCTTTTCCAATAATCCATCCTAGCTATTTAAAAGTATTTTCCTTTGTCCTTGGTTGTCTCATTTTCTATATTCATATACTGTTTATTTTATCAGATAGTCCAAAAAATTTAGCTCCTAAAAGAGAAATCTTTTTTTTTTTTTTTTAAACTAACTCTATAAAAGTGGGGCTTGGTTAAAACATTCCCTTATAAATAAGATGAAATTTTTGGCCATGTTCTTAATGTGATGGTCATTTGAGAAGTTGGAAGCATTTTCACACCTCTAGGAATTTACTGCCCCAAATTTTATGATCCCTTTGCTTAAACTCTTAAAATTCCAAAATCTGTTCCACTCTTCTTTGTTTGCTATTGAGTGTCAATTGTAAACACCTGCCAAGTATTGTCTCCATCTAACACAGGAGCCTAGCTTAAAGTTCCAGGCTTTAAAACCTGGTAAAAGCATTATGTCATGACCTCTCTAACTTGGAAATTCTATACTGTTTACTTTGAATGAGATTATCTCCATGAGTTTCTTACCTTTAAGGTATTTAGACTAGTTGTATACAATGCCTTTTACATAGTATACACTTAACAAACTGAAAGTTTTCTATTAGTAAAATCATAAGTTCATGGTTTAGTTTTCTGACAATGATGTGAAACGTAATTTTAAATAAACCAACTAAATCATGAGTAAAGCAATTCTTGGCATTCTTTATCTTACTTTAAATATAGTAGCAATATATGTCTACTTAAAATTTTTGGAGATGACCTCAAAACAAAGGAGAAATTTTAAATGCATAAATGATAACTGTATCTTAGAAACATTAGAAGCCTTCGTTTTAATATTCCAAACATTCAAAGTCCCAAATCCTGACTCCAAAAAATTCTTAGGCCCATGACTTATAAGGAGCTGTAAATTATTAAAATAAAAGCACTTCTAAGCATACACTCTAAGAATACTCTATCAATAATACTTCATCCAATATTTTCAGGACAGTTTAAAATTTAATACATTTCAACCTTTATGAACATGCAACAATTAATATAGTAATGAGGAATAAATCTGGAAATGTTCAGAAATAATGAAGCACTAATCCTTTCTGAGCACAACCACATCTTTTCTTAGGGTTCAAAGCTCTAACATTTACCTTTACTTCTTAACTGGACTTTCTGCCTTCAGTCTCACCCTTCTGCAGTCCAACCTCCACAATGCTAGGAAAGTGACTTTTGAAAAACAAACTTAATTGTCATTCAAGTCCATTAGCACTGCATGCATGGCTTTTCACTATCTGGCCCCTACTTGGTTCTCTAGGCTCAATTATCCTACTGCTTACACCCATCCCTAAACTGCAAACACACTTTCCTTCTCTCAGTTTTTTAGTCGTCTAGACACACTCACTCATCATCAATCATTGCTCATCACCCCTCCCAGCTCAACACATCTCTATAAATGGAGCTTCTTTTGTGGCTAAAATCCTTTCTTCATTTCTCCTGCTTTTTACCCCAGCTAAACCTCTCTTGCCTTCCTAACAACTACTAGTCCTTAATGAAGGCTTGAGATACAGAAAAAACTTTATGAGGAGGGGAGGGAAGGAGGGTAGGTCTGGAAACTGTAAGAGTGGTAAATGGTGGCAAGTGGAGGAATGGAAGAAGAAAGATTTGTACTTTCAGTTGTACTTTTCCATATAATTTGAATTTTTCCCCATTTTGTGATTTTTTAAATCTAATTTTAAAAATCTGAACACTTTACCTCCAACAAAGTATTTTCTAAGGTCCTACTCTAAGGTCAAGAATATCAAATAAGAAACTTTCATGCACAATAACAATTAGTGGCTCACCAGAGTAGTGGCTTTTAGAAGCCAAGTCTGATACCAGCAAAACAGACTATTGTGCTGCCATAAGAGAAGGGTTAAGCAAGCATATTACATGTGCGTAGTTACCATCCTTGTAATAAGTCATGAATAAAATCTGTACCAAAATGAACTCATGCAAGGTTACGAAATTAGAGTATTTCTACATACCTGGTAGGCAGCTTCTCAAAGTCAATATCTAAGAATTGTTCATAGCTAGAAACAAAATTGTCCAACCATAGCTTCAGGTAATCTGGATCTTTCTGAAATAAAAAAACCATTATTCACATTAAACACACCTGTTAGGAAAAAAAATGCTTTTGCCCCTGCTAAGCAGATATAAAGTGATAAACATAAAGAAGCAATAATATGAACTTTTTAAGTGATATTCAGGCAGACATATATGCTGTTTTAAAATGTGTATTAAGTTCATGGAGTTAATAGCTAGAATATAAGAAACTAGAGAAAAGAATGTGATTAGAGAATGGAAAGCTGAGGTTTAATCTGTGCAGAATTGGTAAAAAGTTGTTTGTAAATGTTTGGAAATGAATAGAAGTGGTGAAAGCACATCATAGAATTTGTAATTAGTAGCATTAACATATGGGTGTGACTGTGGTTTCCTTTTTGTTTTGGAATAATGAAAATGCTCTAATATTCACTGAAGTGATGAATGCACAACTTGGTGATTATACCAAATGCCACTGATTGTACACTTTAGATAAACTGGTTTATGGAGAGAAAAAAATAGGGTGGGTTGGGGGAAAACACACCAAAATGAAAGATACCGGCTACAATTAGTAGTAATACTTTGACAATGCTCTTTCATAATTTGTTACAAATGTTCCACAACAATGCAAGGTATTTGTGGTGAGGTGATTATGCATATTTGTTTTGTAAGCTCACAACTTTTACTGTATATACTTATTCTTCATGTATATGCACGTATGAAATGCATACTTCAATAAATTGTTTTTAAAATGAAAAAAAAAAATGTGTATTAAGTATACCAAGAATCTTCAAATGGCTCCCCATCTCACTCAGAGAAGAGCTAACATCATAATGTCCTATAAGATTCTAAACAACCTGCCCTTCCATTATCACTAGGACCTTATTATCCACTACTACCCTGTATCACTACTACCTTATCCACAAACACCTCCTGGCTGTTCTTGGGACATGCCAGGCATACTCCCAACTTAGTCTCTGCACTGTGTTTTCTCTGCCCCCAGATATCTAAATAATGGCTCACTCCCTCATCTTCTTAAGTGACATTCTCAGTGAGGCCTACTTTTAGCATCCTATTTTAAACTGCAAACCTTCTCACTGCCTTTTACCTTACCCTATTCTGTTTCTCCCCTCCCCTGCCCCCATGGTCCTTCATCACCTTCTAAATATCCTATAATGTATTTATTTGTTTATTGTTTATAACTTTCACTAGAATGTAGCATTCACAAGGGCAGGGATTTTTTTGTATTTTTGTTCTGTTCATTAGGGCCTAGAACACTGCCTTGCACTACCTAAATATTTGTTCAATGAATTAATGGGATGTGTAAAACCTATAAATAAAATCAAATTGGAGATGGATCATTAACCTAAACATAAAACATTCTCTACATATGTATCTGGCAAAGGACTTCTACTCAGAATATTTAAAGAACTACAAATCAGTAATAAAAGAACAAACAACTCAAATAAAAAATGGTCAAAAGGCTCTGACACTTCACAAAAGGAAATAAATGAATGGACAAATACATGAAAATATGCTTGTCATCATTAGTTATCCAGGAAAATGCAAATTATAATCAAATGGGATACAATTACATACCCACTAGAATGGTTAAAATTTAAAAGACTGACCATACCAAGTGCTGGTGAAGATGTAGGATAACTGGAACTCTCATGCATTACTGGTGGGATTATGAAATGGTATAATCATTTGGAAAATAGTTTGGCAGTTTTTTTATAAAGTTGAATGTACATATAATATACAGCCTAATCATTCCTTCTCATGTAAATGAAAACACATACCAATTAAAACACTTGTACAAAAATGTTCATAGCAGCCTTAGTAATAGCCAAAAGCTGGAGGGAAAAAAAAAAAATCCATCAACAGGTTAATGAATAAAAAACTGTGGTAGATCCATACAATAGAATACAATTCAGCAATAAAAATGAACTATTAATACATAAAAAAATATAAACTTCAAAAAAGCTGAGCAAAAATGTTAAGTGTCAAAGCATACACTATATGATTGATAAGAAATTCTAGAGAAGGCTAAACTTTCTGCACCATTTTACAGCCCCACCAGCAATGCACAGTGTTCCAATTTCTCAAAAGAAATTAAATCGGGGAGCGGATGTGGCTCAAATGGTTGGGCGTCCGTCTGCCATATGGAGGGACCTGAGTTCGATCCCTGGGACCTCCCGGTAAAATAAAAAAAATATATATAGAAGGCGCATGGGCTGCCAGGCTCTGTGTGCCAGTGAGCCGCCAGGCCCTGGGAGCCATGCAGCAAGATGATGAAGTAACAGGAGAGGGATGCAGGGGAGAGTCAAGACGAGATGCTCCAAAAGCTCCAAAAAAAAAAAA
>JAQZBX010094353.1:0-12037 GCA_029593785.1 Cabassous unicinctus | reverse complement strand
TGTAGACCACACTCTCTTCCACACAGTTTTGCATGTTATATGATGATATAAAATGGCCTCTATCTGTCATTGCAATGTCATTCAGGATAATCCCCAAGTCCTGAAAAAGCCCCTGTATTGCAACTGCTTTTGCCTCTCCCTGCTCCCAAAGCATCCAGTGGCCACTGGTTCCACATTAATGTTGTAATTTCTTCCATTGCTTGAATCACAATATAAAAGAATGCCAGTAGGTCTACTCTAGTCCATAGCTCTTCTCCAATCCTGAGGAGTCAGGGTTAGTGATGTCCACTTGATCTCCAAGTGAGAAGGGCCTTATATCCCATGGATAAGATGGATCGGATTATCCTGCCTGCAGCTTCAGAAACTCTCCATTCCCTGGGATAGCCATTGTCCCTCATCATCTCACTGCAAGGTGACCTGGGTGAGTCCATTGAGCTGTAGAGTAGGAGTTGCAGCTCCACCGAGATTCCCGGCCCAGCTGGCACATGGGCAGGCCAAAGGCTCCAGTCTCTGGAAGTACACCTACAAACTCCAGCACCACAAATAGGTTTGAATAGAAGGGACAGATGTGCAGGGAAGACATATTTGATTTCAACTCTGTCACTGTCAGAAGCACAGCTTCTAAAGTGGGGCCCCCTGATAAGGCACCAATCTCTAGAGCTATCCACCCTGATATAGGACCTGGGTGTGTCCAGAGCCCTCTATTTGGGGTGATACCCAAATTGGAAGCCTATGAGGTCCTACTGAGATGTGCATAAGCATCACCTCCGGGATGACCTCCCGACTCACTTTGAAGTCTCTTAGCCATATGAACTCATTTGCCTTTACCTTTCCCCCCTTTTATTCGAGGTCTTTTTCCAGTTGTATTGCCAGTTGGCACTTGGCAGTAATCCCTTATTGCCAGGGAGGCTCATCCCTGGGAGTCATGTCCCACATTGGATGCTGAGTTTAGCTCAGAGAGAAGCCACATTTGAGCAACAGTAGGCTCTCAGGAGGCAAACTTTAGGCACCCCATAACAATAGGCTAAGTTTCAATTTCAAGAGCAAAGTCTCATAAAGCTAGTCATCAATAAAAAGATTCCATCAGTGGTCCATCTTCCTTTGCCAGACACTGCCCCTGCACTTGGAGGACTGTTGTTGCTCCCTTGGAGAATGTGGCAGAGCTCTCCAGGATGGAAATTCAGTATTCTCTCATTTATTGAGTGATCCTCCATCCACTGTGACCATGCCCCATGAGCATTTGAACAATTTTTTATACCTTGTATGTATGTTCAGTTGAACTTCCTCCCATGTATGCCCCATTCCTGACACCCCCCACCATGATTCTCTCCCACCCCACTTGTAACCCTACTGTGATCCAAAGCTTCTTTAAAGATTAAGTTAATACAATACCAAATACAATATATACGAAAATGAAATAATAATGGTAAGTTTAAACATAAGAGATAAAATACATGAAAACTCAAAAAAAAAACTAACCTAAAACTAAAATAATATTAAAGGGTGGGATTATTCAAAAAATGGAAAAAAAATTTTTGATATTTTGCCTTTTATCACTACAATATCTGGTGCCCAGTCTCTACCTGGCACCTCCCCCTCTCACTCCCCAGGGTCTCACTATTTTTTATTTAATTTTCAAAGAAATTTTAGGTCACAGCAAAGTCACACACAGAATACAAGAGACTATCATATACCCAACCTCCTCCCCCTTTCCTAACTCATTATAACCTTTTTGCATGTGGATAGTAGCATTGTTATAACTGATATACAGATAGTGAAACATAGCTACTAAACATTGTCAATGGTTTTCAGTATGGTTTACATTTTAGACAGTACACTTTTAAAAATTTTGATTATATTTACCATGTCCTGTGTTTATCACTGTAAGGTAATGAAAAACATTTCCACTGACCACTAAATACCCCCTGTTTGATCTATTCTGTTCCTCCCTCCCCATTTCCCCAGGGCCCATGTTGACCCCCTGTCTTGACTCATTGGATCACAAGATTCATAGTTACATGCAACAAGAGGTTTTGACAAACTGGCTTGTCTTCCCCTATTATGAGCCACCCTTGCTCTTAAAAGGCACCCACCTGTCTATTTCTGAGCAAATCGGTCCTCCCAAAGATGGGAGTCCATCTCCTTCCCACTCATTGTGTGTGTCTCCACCCACTGATACAACACATTATGACAGGATGAACACTCACACACTCCCTAGAAGTCTGGTCCAGATGCACCCTGTCCTGAATGCCCTCCCAACCAATACCCTAAACCAGTGACACTTCCTTGTCATATTTCCATAAGAGCATTCCCACCCGTGTACTTTCAACCTCATACCCACAAATCCCAAGTGTTTGCCTAGTCCCTCTCCCATGTGTCTCCCCAGTATCCTGGGTTTTCTAATCCACTCTTCCCAATCTACCCACCTGTCAACCCTGTACCACCAAACTCAATAATATCACTACCTGCCTGTCATATCCCTTCAGTATGCAACTACACTCTATCACTTTACCATAGATTACGTTCCTATGGGTAGTGGCTCACAACTTTCTCTTCTCTTTCATGTAAATGTATCTTTCAGACAATAGTTCTTGGAGACTGGTCAATTTCCTTAATTAATATCAGTGAATTCATATACTGTTCATCCTTCAATGCTTGGCTTGCTTCATTCAACATAAGGTCTTCAAGATTGATCCATGTTATCCCATTTGTTAGCACTTTATTCCTTCTTACAGCTGAGTATTATTCCATTGTATTTATGTACTACATTTTGTTTATCCATTCATCTGTTGATGGGCACCTGGGTTGATTCCAACTTTTTGCAATAGTGAGCAATGCTGCTATGACATTGGTGTGCATATATCTTTTCGTGTCTTTGCTTTCAGTTCTTCTGGGTATATACCAAACAGTGGAATTGCTGGATCATATGGAAGATCTATTATTAGATTTTTGAGGAACCACCCTTATATTTTTTTATGTAGCATTTTATGTAATCTAAGGATATTTTAAAAATAAATAAAAATATATTTAAAAAATACCATTACAATATTCCAAAAGCCTTGACCATTTTAGAACATTGCTCAGTATAAAGTGTCATAAAAAAAAAATGGGTGTGGTTCTTCCTCAGACAAAATTCCTCTTATGAACCTGTGAAACTTCAAAAACATCTGCTGCTCACATACAATTTTGAAGCAGGCATAAGATGAACATTCCCTTTCCAGAAGGGAGAAAATGGTCTCAACAAGTCCAAACTCCAGCAGGGCAAACTCCATTAAATGTCAAGGTCTCAGAGACAATTATGGCTTGATTCCTTTCCTCAATGCCTGATGGAATAGCAGCCCCACTCCTTTCAAGTTTTGTGTGCAGTTCCAGTACACACAAAACACCAAAAGGAAAAAAAAATCAGACAAAATAACTCCCCACAATTCCTTCCTGGGTAATTATATTTCCAATCTTGACATGGTTAACTGGATTGATGTTCAGCCCGTGTAATCCCTAGCAATGCATTGTTCAGTTAAATTCTCACATAGACTGCTGTCCTCTGGGGTCTTACTTCCTGAAAACTCAGAGAGGTTCCTGATAGATTCACTTCTGACACTAGTCTCACATTACACAATCTGGATAAGCTATGAATTTTCCAAATCATCAGTTACTGGATTAAGACTCATTTGAGACACATGACCCCTGTTTTCCTCAAAATTTCTACCTTCTGGAATAGGAACATTTATCCTATACCTGACCTACCATTGTATATTGGAAGAAGACAACTTATTTTCTAGGCTTCACAATTTGTGTAAGTGTCATAAAATTGTCATAAAATGACAAGAGAAATGATTGCAAATTGAAAGCTGATTTAGTATTATTATACTTTGGATGCCCAATACAATTTATTTGTTTCTTAATTGCAAGATGCTGATACAACTAATATGCCATAACCAGGTCTAGGACACAATATGCCATAACCAGGTCCAGGCAACATATGTGCAGGTGGAGGATACCAGAGTCTTTAAAGTCTATCATCCTATGGGCCCACATAAGGTAAGCAATTTCCTTTAATGAGTGTCAGTAGAGGATCCAATGCCCAGGGTCATAGGCTGCAATTTGCTGAGGGCTGCAAGCTTCAGAGAAACGCAAGAGCATTGGAGCGGAGAGTCAGATTGACTAAGTTAAATCTGCCTCTAACTACTGCTCACCAAAGTGGTAAATGCAGTAGATTTTTATCACAGGTCTGGTCATAATACGATTATTGAGGTAGTGTCACTCAGCAGGAATCTGACCAGTTTATAGATATTCTGTAACAAATATCGACTTATAATTGTTACATAAACATGTTTTTCTCAACTTCTTACATTCTAATAGTGGACAACATGTTTACAATATTTTGAGGAAAGAAGATCATTAATATCACTTCAATATACAATACACAGGGCTATCAAACAGAGGAATTTTGCCCCAGGATGGATCATCCCATAATGGATTTGATGAGACTTTGCACATAATATTGTTCTACAATATCTTAAGTCTTTTGGAATATTGTTGTGGAATTAATGTGCTTTGGATATGAGGAGTACATGTCTTTTTGGTGTACAGAGGCTATACTGTTGGAGACTGAATAATGTCCTCCACAAATGGCATATTCAGGTCCTAAACCCTAGTCCTATGGGTGTGTAAAGAGGACCTTTGAAGATGTTATAATTAAAGTGAGCCTAAACTGAATCACAATCCAACACAAGTCCTGTGATTTAGAAACTCAAGACAATCTTCTAGGGGTATGAATTTTACCAAAAACACTGACTCTGAGAAAATATTAAATATTGACAATCATATGGGAAGTAAATAAGTCTAAGTGACAATTTCATGTTATGTATATAGATACCTTTGGAGTTCCTTGTTTTCCCCAGTTTTACAGATGTTAAAAGAAGTTTAAAGAAATATCAAGTCTTTTATTTTTTTAAAGGGTAGAATTTAACTTTTTTTACAGGACACACTGCAAGATATGAAATTCCACATGGAAATAAGAAACACAATGAGGAGAGGCGTCATACATTATGTACAGTTTGGAACTATTCTAGTATGTTCCAGTATAGTTTCACCATAAAAAGTACTGCACAGCAAATCACATTTAAAAAGAATTCTTATTAGAGAAACAGCAAGACAAACTTACACTAAACATAGAACATATACAAATTTATATCTCAGCTGTGCAATCTAAAAGTTAAAAGTCCCAGGAGTACCATCCTGCACTTGGAAGGTATAGCCTTCAAAGGTAATTTCTGGCACAACATTCTGATCATCTTATTCCTCTACAGAAAAATACTTCTCAATCACACTTAATGTAATCTTGTACACAGACTCATTTTCATGGTTTTCTAGAGCTTCAATTTTGTTCAAGCCTGCATATTCTTCAATCATTATACTAAGTTTCTCAGTTTCACCAAGTTTCTCAGCAACCTGAAAGGCATTTCAAATGGCATCCAGAATAACCAGAATAATTTTGGTATCTTTCACAGTTAAAAGGTTCATCAATGGTTCTATTATGCCACAATGGACAAGGTAAACAATCTGCTCAGTTGTTCCACCACTTGTAGACTTGGCCATAGAATATACAGCTTCCTTTTGTGTCTTAAAGTCTGCTTTAGAAAGAATGCTAATGATGGAAGGGACCAATCCATGATTCACTGCTTGTTGTGTCTGGTCCTGATAGCCGGCTATGATGTTTGACATTGTCCATGAAGCATACTTCTGAATATTATTTTTGGAGTTATTTAGCAGGCTGGGAAAGATAGCAAGTGCTCCTGCATGTATTACAACTGGAGTCTGTTCATCTGTCCCAGTAACAATATTCCCTATAGCTCTTGGTGCAAGAGTCACAATTGGCAATTCAGTACTCCCCAAGAGCTACACAAGATGGGGCAAAAATCCAGTTTTCACAAACAATTCATCCCATTCATTTGAACCACTAGTGAGATAGGAAATGGCCCAGCAGGTATCTGCTAATACTTCCTGATCATCAAGATGCAGAAGATGAACTAAAGTAGGAAGTATTTGCTCAACAGCATCTAATGGAGTTGCAGGATTCTTGTTTTGACAAAGGCTAGAAAGTGTCCAGGTTACATTACGTAAGTAACCACATGATAAAGATGACAAATCAGGAATTGTAAGTAGAGCCAACAGAGAATTGACTGCATCACACTTGATAACCAAGTCTCAGAAAGATGAGCCCTCACCTGCAATGTGTCTTAGAACCCAAAGAGCTTGTTCACTGGTGTGAGCATGGGGAGATGCCAACAGTGAAATGAATGCTGGGATAGCAACTTTGTCTACTTCATCCTTGGTCTGTTCTTATGTCCCAGAAGCAATGTTAGTGAGAACCCAAAGAGATTCCAACTCAATGGGAGTACTATCTTTTCTGTCCAAGAAAGACACAAATTTGGGAATCAAACCAGTCTGGATTATATTGTTTATGGGGGGCTGTTTCTCCCTAGAAAGCAGCTTCTTAGCAGCTTGAGTAGCATGGAGTTGGCTTTCCAAATTGTTGCTATTTATGCCTTTGACAATGTTATCAACAGACCAATCTACCATACCCTGATTGTTATGGTTGGTTTTCTTGCAGTGGAGAAGCTGGATCATCAGGGGAAAAGGTGACATTTCTTCATGTCAGCGTCTGGTCATCCTTCTTAGATTTTCTCAGCTCCACATTAACTTCAATACACACCAGCCTGATTTAGCTACTGCTTTTCCCCTTCTTCTTACATGTGTTAAGGCAGGCAGCTGGTGAATTATCATTCTCTTTGGTGAACTAGGTTGTGAAACAAAGGGAGAAAGCTACAGAGTGAGGTCAGACTTCCACAAGAGGCAGTGCCAGGCTCACAGGCTGTGGGTCTACTGCCCTGTAACCGTCCACCACAGCTCAGGCCGAAGACTGTGTTAGTCCTTTATTTTTTTATATTCTACATTTGATACTATAGGTATTTTTTCTTTATAATTTCCCAATTATCCCTGAATTTTCTGCAAGTAAAATGTATTTTAAGGAGAAAAGACAAATAATATGCATTGAATTTCAAAAGCCAATCCATGCTGTGGCCATATATGAGGCACATTCACAAATACCCAAAGGTGCACGCATCTTCCTCCAAAATGACCTGACATACATACATAGATAAAAACAAAATTGTGATATTAATTCAAGTCATACAAAAGGATTGAGAGACATATAAATACTACTTTATTCTCTTTGCTCCATAACCGTCCCTTTTCCTGTTTTGTTTGTCTGGAAACTTCTTCAATTCCTCAAGAATGAATGTTGGCTCAGCTACATCCTTCCTATTTCAGAAATTGTGGTGAATTCCATTACTGCATTTGCCACATTTTCTCACATTCAGCTGTGTGTCTCTAACACTATGGGTACTTGAAGGCTAATATCGGTTCTTAGTTATTATTATATTGCCAGTTCTGACCAAAAAGTAAACACTCATAAAGCCTTTGCTGACAGAAGAAGAAGGAAAAAGAGGCAAAAGAGAAGGAAAGTGGGAGACAGAGACAAAGATAGAAATACATGGGAAAGCAAAGAAACAGAACTGGACACAAAATCCAAAGATATAGAAAGGAATTTCAGATATATCTCTTTTTATGTGTTTAATTCATTTTCTCTCTCAGTGTGTAAACTCCTTCATTGGTTAAAAAAAGATAAATATACCTATGTATAGGACTGTTGTAAAGATTAAAATTTTTGTAAATATCTATTATTTTTGATCCTGTATGCTGTCGTTGTTCCCAACAATTAAAAAAACTTGGAAAAAAAATTGCCTGTGAATATCTATCACATTACAATGATTCTAAAATCTTATGCTAAGTGAGGAAAATAGGAGAATGAGGGAAACAAGAATAAAGGTCAAAAAGAAAAGTCTTAAGATTAAAAACAAAAAGCGCAATCTACTAAAGAAATCCTTAACTTAAATATTTAATCATTGTTTTGTATCCCTGTTTCTTTTCTGGGGATTTTTTTTGATTGATTGATTCATACATTTTATAAATTCATATTCCACAATATAGAAAATATATTCCTTCCAAATTTGACTCTTAAAGGTGAAGGTGGAGTTTTCTAGAAAACTGTAAATCCAGATTTGTATTCAAATAAATGGTTAGCAGAATGTTGTGTCTTCCTGGACTTATGATGAGTCATTTTCCTATTTATTGTGCTGGCCCATGTAAGGTAATATATAGCATTTACTGATGAGAAAAGGTGAAACAAAGGTAGAAAGAGAGAAAGAAAAAGAAGAGAAAGATTCATCCAAGAAAGACTTATTTTTATAAGTATATATATTGTAATATTACCAAAAATTGCTAGACCTGAAATCCAAAATTTCACTAAGCACTCTTGTTGATTGTGGGCCTTATTATTAACAACATAGAAGAGTACTGAAAAATAAATACCACAGGTTGTTCTGACATACAAACTGGTCAGGAAAGGCAGATCACTTTTTTTACAACCCAGAATATAGGATTATAAACAACTGCCTTGCTAAATGATGGCTCTCAGCAGACCCATCAATTCTTAAAATAAAATTCATATCAGTTTTATTCAATCCAGTGTGAGTACAACCAGAGTCATAGTTAAACTGACTTTGTGAGCTTAAATTACAGGGATTCTGAAAAAGAAAACTCAAAATAAAATAAAAAGAATAAAATTGTTCAGTCTTTCAAAAGTTATTTACAGTAGGTTTTTAATAATATTTATAATATTAGAGATTTTCTTTCACTCCCTATATTGCTAAAAGTTTTTATGAAAAATGGGTGTGAATTTTGTCAATTCTTTACTACATCTTTTGAAATGATAATTTTTTCTTTTATTTTCTTTACTGGTCAATTATATTGACTAATTATCTGGAAAAAACAGCTCATAAATTTCTTTAATAAACCCAATATGGGCATGATACTGTTTGCTTACTAAATAGATTTTTGATATGAGCAAAAGTGGCAGAGCAAGGAACTCCAAAACCTCATTGCTCCATAAAAGCAATGATAAAAATATCAATAAATAGAATAAAGTTTTTTGGAACTTTGGAATACTATCTTCTTAAGGAAGAAAGAACTTGATAAATTTAGTTATAGCATTATATCATTTTAACTCACCAACTGCCATCAGAGAAGCAGCCCACATTCCTAGTGTACCAGGAAGAAACACACCTTGATTTGAAAGAATTGTGGGTATGCATTTTCACTTGACTGATGGCACTGTGAGGAATTGATTCCAGGGGTTGCTTTTGTTACTCATGCCTTGGAAAGTTTTAAAGCCTGGAGGGCTTCTTGAGCATTGTTTGTTAAAGAACCATGTACAGAGAACTAAAAGTGCTAGAAAAAATGATGTCTTACCAAAACAAAGATTACCAATAAAAAGAAGGAGATTATAAAAAGGAATTAAACACAACGTCTGCAGTCAATAGTACACATCAATATGAAAAATCAATAGAGGGCTCAACAGAAAGTTTCAGTAAGCAGAAGAAAGAAACAATGAACTTAAAAAATGTTCAACTGAAGTAATCCTGTCTGAGAAAAAAAATAAAAAATGATGAATTATAATTAATAAAACATCAAAGACTGTGGGATGCCTTCAAGTGATACAACATATGCAAAATGGGAGCCCCACACAGAGAGGAGATAGAAATGAACAGGAAGAATATCTGAAGAAATAATGAAAATAACCTTCCCTGATGTGATGCAAAACAAAAATCTACACCTCCAAGAAGTTCAGTGAACAACAAATAGGATAAAATAAAAACAGTGCACACTAATTTACATTTTAATCAAAATTTCAAAACACAAAAACAACAAAAGAATCTTAAAAACAGCAAGAAAGAATGTACTTGTCACATAAAAGAGATCCTCAATAAGTTTAACAGTCAATTTCTCTTCAGAAACATTGGAGGACAGAAGGCAATGGGAAGACATATTTAAAGTGCTAAAAGAATAAAACAGTCAACCTAGAATTGGATCTAGGAAAATTATACTTCAAACATGAGGAAGAAATTGAGACATTCTCAGAACAACAAAAGTATTGAATGTTAATTGTTATTAGCTCTGCTCTACAGGAAATGATAAAGGGATTTATTTGGGCTGAAATAAAAGGTCATGAGGCCATATCTAGAAGCCATACATAGAAATAAAGTTGACAGCCTATACACTGGGTGAAAATATTTGGAAACCATATAACCAGTAATGCTTTAATATCCAGAACATATAAAGAAACCCTTTAACTCAACAAGAAAATGATAAACCAGTTAAAAAAATGGGCAAAATATTTGAATAGACATTTCTCCAAAGAAGATATATAAATGGCCAAAAAGCATGCTCACCATCATCAGCCATTAGGAAAGTGCAAATCCAAACCACAATGAGATACCATACTCCACTCACTAGAATGACCACTAATTAAAAAATGGAAAATAACAACTTTTGGAGAGAATGTGGAAAAATAGGAGTATATATTCTTTGATGGTGGGAACAGAAATAATGGAAAACATTTTGGCAGTTCCTCAGAAAGTAAGGTATAAAATTACCATAAGTTCTGGCAAACCCACTTCTTCCCAATTCAAAAGGTGAAAGCAGGGGCTTGAACAGTATTTTGGCACTGATTTTCATAGCAAGATTAACCACAATTGCCAAAAGATGGAGGCAATCCTATGTGTCTATCAACCTCTGAGTGGATAAACAAAATGTGGTCAATGGAACAAAATTCAGCTGTGAAAAGCAAGGAAGTCCTGATTCATGCAACAACATGGGTGAACCTTGATGACATCATGTGGAATAATGTAAGCCAGACACAAAAAGAAAAATATTGCCTGATCTCATTGATATGAAATAATTAGAATAAGCAAATTCGGAGTCAAAATCTACAATATAGTTTACCAGGAGATGGAGTGGGGTGGGGAATAAAGAATTAAGGCTTAAAATATACAGTTTGTGTTTGGGACAATGGGAAAGCTTTCGTAATGGATGATATTTTGGTAATGACTGTGATGGTAGCACAACTTTGTGAAAATAGTTAACAGTATGAATTATATATTTGAATATGGTTAAAAGGAAAATGTAAAACATCCTTTCATCCCTTGGATGAAAGGACGTTTTAAAGTTGAAAATCTATCACAAAGGAACCAAAAGAGTCTATGACTGAAAGAAAGAGAGGTCCATCCATCAGCGGTATGGGACTGAAGTCCCCTCTCATTTAAAGGTGGAGTGGGCAACACCATCCTAGAATCCTCAGGATTGGAGAATGACCTATGGACTAGAGTGGGCTTACTGATATTCTACTATAGACTTACTGTGATTCTAGCAATGGAAGAACTTATACCATTGATGTGGAGGCAGTGGCCACTGGAGGTTCTGAGGTCAGAAAAGGGAAAACCTGTGTAATACGGGGGCATTTTCAAGACTTGGGAATTGTCCTGAATGACATTGTAATGACAGATACAGACCATTATATTTCTTGCCATAACCTACAGAATTGGGTGGGGGAGAGTGCAAACTACAATGTAAACTATAATCCATGCTTAATGGCAATGATCCAAAATGTGTTCATCAATTGCAACAAATGTGCCACATTAATGAAGGATGTTGTTAATGTGCTTAAATGTGGGTGGTGAAATGAGTGGGGTATAAGGAAATCTCTTATATTTTTTATGTAAAATTTATGTAATCTAAATATATATTTTTTTAAAGTAAAAATGTTAAAAGAAATGAAAACAAAGGATTAGCCTACTTAAAGAAATCTTCCTGTATTAAATTAGACATCTACTCCTATCATTTATGGGGCATGTTGAACAAATTTGGGTTTAAAATAAATGAGATCTGCCTTTCACTTCAAGGCCTTGGACAGTTTGGAACAAGGTTGTTTTCATCTGTGAACATGTAGATTTATAAACTGTTTTTAGCGGTAAAAAAAAAAAAAAGCAAAGGAAAATCAATCAGTGTATCAGTGTAACACACCATGTTAATAGAAAGAAAGAAAAGAAACCATATGATCATATCAATTTATTTATAA
>JAQZBX010094352.1:0-12047 GCA_029593785.1 Cabassous unicinctus | reverse complement strand
ATTTTCATACCTGCTTACTACTTCCTAGCTTATGCTATTTACTCTTTTGGCAAACCTTTCTCTCGCTAAGACTGGTTTATTTTTAAAAATCACTTTAAATGTCCCTCTGTGAGGCATTTCCTGAAATATTCAGAAAAGGTTTGACATCTCCTCTGTGTTGAAATTGTAATTTGTCCCTATTAAAATGAAACCCAATACTTTATTTGTTTGCATATCTCCCTTTGCCAAGGTCTAAAACTTTGGTCTATTCATCTCTGTCTTCCTAAATCTATAAATATTAAGCATTGTACATGTTTCTCAGTGTAAAGTAAAGGGAAGTGAAGGAAAATGATAAAAGGGATGGGGCAAGTACATCCTTTTTATATTTTTTTCCCAGTGAGTATGCAGACAGGATTAAGGTTGTTAACATTTCAAAAAAATTTTCTACATATTGCATGTGAACTATTGAACAACAGCAGAATAGATAATAAACTAAGGCTTATATAGATTCTGGGAAGAATTCTACAGAAATTAAGTATATTAAACATAACTACATAGATGAGTGCAAAGAGCCCTGGGCTTGAACTCAAAATATGTGGGATTTAATCCTAGTGACAGGGATACCAAATATTTTCACAAGTAATAACCAATGTGGCAGTTTGGAGCTATATAGCCCAGAAAAAAAACATGTTCTTAAATTAATCCATTCCTGTGAATGTGAAGCCTTGTAAATAAGACCTATTGATGAGGTAACTTGAGGTAAGATGTGGCCCAGGATGGGTCTTAATCCTGTACTGAAGGACTTGGTGGGAAGTCACAGAAAGAGAGAAAAAACCACAGAAAGAGCAGCCAGAAGCTGAAAGTCAATGGAACCCAGAAGAGAAAGAGAGGAAGGAAAGGCAGCAATGTGCATTGCCATGTGACAGGGGAGCCATGAACCAAGGATCACCAGCAGCCAGCCCCAGAATGCCAGTCTTCAGGAAGAATGCATTGTCTTGATGACACCTTGATTTGGACTCTTCCTAACTTTAAAATCATGAGCCAATAAATTACCATTTTTAAAGCCAAACCATTGTATGGGCATTTAGCAATAAGGATACTAAAACAACTAACATTAAATATCATTCTCTCTTCTGTCTTTTTTGTCCATCCTATTCCTGCTCTCATTCTTATGACTTCAATATCCAGTCAGAAACTCCATCTAACACCTTGGTCTCTCACTTCCATGACATACTCATTTTCAACAATCTTGAACATCCTCAAGATCTATCATGCACTCATGTTTTTGTTTTCACCTTTCTCCAAGTTAAATTCTGTGGTGCATAATCTTAATACTCTTGCACATATTTTCCTGTTCACCTGGCAAACACTAATCCTGAATAAATTCAACTCTTGGCATACTCTGTGGCTACACCTGAATAGCTGAAAACAGATGGAGGAAAACACACAACCATACTAACTTATCTAACTCTAAATTTACAATTACACATCTCACTTTATTATGGCTTGTTAATCCTAGTACTTTCCCCCAGTCACTTTGTTCTCCTACACTCCAGGATGTATATTTTACACATTATCTCTTCTTATCAAGTGTCCATACATCCTCACTCCCCGGGGGTTGAATCTACTTCAAATGTAACCAAGAAAATAAAAGAAGCGGAAGAGAATTTCTGTATTCTTCTACCACTAAAACTATCAACATCCTGGCTTCTACAGTAGTATATATATATTCTAACTTCTTACTGATTGCAATGGATAGATTGCTCCCACTCTTTTCTAAGGTCAACTGTCCAGAGTGCACTGATTTCCATCTTCCAGTGAATATTCAGGATTTTGCTCCTGTAATAATCTGCTTTTCTTAATATTATTTCTCTCTACCTAACAAAACATCATATAGAAGTATCTTACAAAGAACCCTTCCCTGGTTTAATGTCTTCTTTCAGTTATCATTCAATTCCTCTCTTCCCTTTGTAGCAAAATTCTTCAAAAGTGTTGTCTTTCTCATTGTCTCTGTTTTATCTTCCTTTCTTTTTTGATTCAACTCTGAGAGCTTTCCTCCCCAATACTTAATGATAATGACCTTGCCTGACATTACCAGTAAATGCCACACTGCCAGATTCAGTGGACATTTCTCAGACCTCAGTGTAACTAATGTCTCAACAACTTTTGGCACAGTTGCTTACCCCCTTCTTCTTGAAACACTCTCTTCCACTTGGCTTCTTGGGCAACATACTCTTGGTATTCCTCCCTTCGCCCCATCTCACTTGCAACTCTTAATTAATATTCTTTGCTAGAGCCTGTTCCACATTCTGACTTCTTAAATTTTTGAGTTTCTGATAGTCATATGTTCTAATTCTTCTACTTTGATTTACATGAACTACCTGAGTGATCAGATACATAATTACTATTTAAATATTGAATAATAGCAAGTGATGATAATGCTCAACTTTATATATTCAACACAGATCTAGTCTAGGCAACCAAGACTAATATATAAAGCTACCCATTAAGTATCTCCATTTGGTATTCCAAAAATGAAACCTTCTTTCCCCACCTCGCATCCCAACATGTTCCAATATTCCCCCTCTTGGTGGAAGCACTCACCTGTTTCTTCTCACTGCTGTGGCCCAAAATCTGGTCACCCCTGGCCTCTTGCTTTCACTCACACCCAGCAGTGAATCTATCAACATAGAATGGTTTTAAGAGCCTCCAGAAAAGGTGAAGCCAGATTAATTGATAGGCTGCTGCATAGGCTAGATGAGGGATGATAGTGGCTTTAAGCAGACTTTTGGTTTTGAATTAAAGGCAGAAAGAAGTAATCAGATGGGGGAAAGTGAATCTTTTATTCATAAATTATTGTTCATTCCCACATCTCTGCCTTCATTCACAAAACCAACCTCATCAATATGCTGTAAGAAACGTAAACGGCACTTTCCATCCCTCTTCAAATCTCGATATTTGCATTATTTCATGCAAATGTCAAGAAATAGTTCAAGGATATAATGTAGAGATTAAAAGTACCTGTTTCACATTTTCATGAACAAAATGATCCCCACGTAGAAATTATCTTCTCCAAAGACAATTATCTACTTCCTTCTTGGATATATAGAAAGCAAACTCCTTGCGTTTAAGTATCGCTCCCTCCTTTACCCCCTTGCTTTCCACTATCAATTATTCAAAAATATTGAGGTCCAGTATCTAAGCATCTGATTATACAATCAATAAAATATTTACTAATAAAATGCCTTTATCTATAATTTTTTTATTTTCTCTGGCAGGAATATAAAACACTGGGTTCTCTGTTTCAGTACTGGATTACTGGTTATTCAAAGATGGTTATATGTGATACTAAGAATGCTGTGATTTCTTAAGCCCATTTATTTATGTATAAAATATAGATAATCATATATTAATTTTTCAAAAATTTCTTGTAAAAATAAAATAGTATGATAGGATAATAAAGGTTCCAATAAAAGCTATTATCAAATAATTTCTATCTTCAAGGTTTTTCAGTACCTACACTTTTCTCTGCAGAGAAACAGCTCTGCATGGGAGTATTCTTACCATTCTAAATATCTCATCTAGAATTTAGTTTTTAGTTGATAAGGCAAAAATAACTTCTATAGTTGTATAGTAAGTACAATTGAAATGTATGATAACATTTTCCTCCTCATTCTCTGACCACTCTTTTCTATAGTGCTTAGCAATCTATTCCCTTTACTGGTTTTTTTAAATAAAATAATTCTTCCAGATTTGAACCACATCCCTCAACTTCTCCTCATCTAGCACGTTTTCTCTGAATGATCTTATACATTCCCATGGCTTCATATACTGTCCTATTGCTCATGATCCCAACTGTATAAACCTAGTTTGAATGTTTTCCTGAGTTTCAAATCAATATATGTAAATACTTCTTAGACAGTCTCAATATGATGGCCCCACAAACACCATGAAAGCAACATACCAAAAATGGAGTGAATCACAAGTCTTGTAGAATCTGCCATAATATCTTGAAGATTGGCACTTTTTTTACTACCTGAGAAGGAAAGCTTTACCCCTTGCCAGATTAATACATTAGTCTTCTATATCATCTCTCTGCCTCTGTTCTTGCCTTTCTATTTTCCTCACACAATTCCTTCTCTAAACAGCACTAAGAGATAATTAGCAAACACAATTCTCATCAATGCATTCTCCTAGTTAACAAAAGTTAGTGACCCAATTGTCTCAGAATAATAAACAAATTGCAGGCATGACATACAAGGTCCTTTGTGATAGAGCCACCCTCTACCATTTCGCCCTATTCTCTCACCACCCCCAGATTATGCTCTATTCTATTGTTCATCTAACTGAACTCTTAGGACATCTGGGACATCTTCCTAGGTGACCAAATTTGTTTTTTTTGCTTAAAGGAGGCCCAAACAATATTCCTGTATAAACTTCTCAAATTAGACTGAACATGCTACATTCTTCTCTGGAATGTTTCATTCCATCTCCCCTATTCACCATCCCCAATCTTATTATATTGTCTTCAATCTTTAGGATGGAATTAAGAAATCACATCTTTTAAAAAGCCTCATCTAAACCTTAAAGATTTGATCAAATTATCCTCTGATGTGCCCCCATAGTACCACATAAATTACTCTTGCATACTTTTATACTTAGAATAAAGTATTATAATTATCTGTTTACCTTGCACTTCCCCTCAAGAGACAGAAAGGTGCTTCAAGATAAGATTTGTGCCTAGTACACTTCTTGTCACATAGTAGCTATAAAAATATATAGATGGATAGATAGATAATAAATCACAAGATGCTGGTGAAATCATGCTTTCATGTACCACACAAGAAAATCTAAAAATCTGAAAAGCATTAAACAACTACAAGACATAATTATTATGCATATTATTTATGTCTTTCCAATTATCAAACAACTGTGGATAGTATAATACTGGTATTTATTAGAATATGCATATCAGTGCTGTAAATGAAAAACAAAATTGCAAATATTCCATTGAATTTATTATAGATTGTAAGCATGATCGTGCATAGTAGCACATTCAGAATTCTGAGTTAGATCATTTACTATTACTAAATAGACAAGGTAGATGTGAAGTAATTTTGGGAAAAAAATTAATATCTTCTGTGGTCATTTGAAGCTGTATGCACCCTAGAAAAACATGTTCTTAAATCTAATCCACTCCTGTGGATGTGAGCCCATTGTAAGTAGAAACTTTTGGTGAGGTTACTACAGTTAAGGTTTGACCTACCTCAATCAGAATGGGTATTAAATCTTTTACTGGAGTTCTTTATAAGTAGAATGAAATTGAGACATAGGAAGAGAAAGCCACAGGAAGCAAGAAGCTGAACATCATTGGAACCCAGAAGAGAAGGGAAATAGAAGACACTGCCATGTGCCTTGTCATGTGACAAGCTGAGGATCAAGAACTGCCAGCAGCGATTCCCAGAATGTCAATCTTCAGGAAGAAAGCTTCGTCTTGATTACCCCTTGAATTGGACTTTCTTTTAGTCTCAAAACCATGGGTAAATCAATTCCTATCATTTAACCTGACACATTTCATAGTATTTCCTTGAGCAGCCCAGGAAACTAAAAGATCTTCTAATTCAGAAATTGAAACAGAAGAATGTGACCTTAGATTAATATGGAATAGAGTGGACTTACTGGTATTCTACTATAGACTTATTGTGATTCTAGCAATAGAAGAAATTACAACATTGATGTGTAAGTAGTGGCCACTGGAGGCTCTGGGGGCAGGGAGAGAGAAAAAGAGTTGTAATATGGGTTTTTTTCGGGACTTGGGAATCATCCTGAATGACATTGCAATAACAGATATAGACCATTTTATATCATCCTATAACATTCAGAACTGTGTGGGACAGTGTGGACTACAATGTGAACTATGGTCCATGCTCAGTGACAATGCCCCAGGATGCATTTATCAATTGCAATGAATGTGCCACACTAATGAAGGATGTTGCTTATGTGGAAGGGTGTAGGAGATGTGGGGAGTGGGGCATATGGAAATCCCTGTATTTTTTGTGTAACATTTATATAACCTAAGTATCTTTTGAAAAATAATATATTTATATATAAAGAGTTCTAACTAATATTTTAAAATATATTTAACTAAATAAAGAAAAGTACATGTTGTGGGGTGGAGCAGTGCTCAATGTAGTAATATTTGATAATGTTTAGCTAGCATCTTCCAGGGACAAGGCTGTTCTGACAAAATGATCGAGTGAGCTCAAGTCTCTTGGCAAGTTGATACTTGCAATGACCACGAACATACCCAGACATCAAAATGTAATGTTATTAGCAATGAAAGTCCATCAATGAAAATTCTCTTGCTCTGATTCCTTGCTCACCAAGCAATCTTAGGATATTGATTTGTTTTCTTATATAACTTTCTTGCAGTGACAAACCTGACTAACCAAAATGATGCAAGTATTTTAAGTCCTGTAACATCTATGTCACGAAAATACCAGTTGGACATTCTAGACTGTTTATTAGTCATTAGAAGGTTGACTGATTGGACAGTAATCTTTAATCTGGTCATCATTAAGGTGCTAGCGTATATAGAGCTCTTGGAGCTGCATAATTGTCAGAAACGGAACCATTGAAAACAAAGCACCTAGTAAAAACCACCTGTCATGGATGGTGCTTATGGCTGGAACTTCATTCATCAAAAATTCATCAAAAGTCACACTTTCAGTGCAGAGACTATCTATGAACATTGGCTCACCGTGATGATGAAGTCCTGTACTTGGACTCATAAATGTGGTTAATGGTTTAACACAAACTCAACATGTATGAATGGGTACTCAGCCCCTTAGAAATGTTACTTTTGGGGAGAATAAGCACATATTGTGAGGTGCATGTGTATGTGTGTGTCTTAAATGGTGAAAACCTTGTACAATGATTTAAGGAATGACAATTCACCACTTTAAATATTAGCCTCCTTAGCCTACTAATGCAAACAGAACACTCTGTGTTCCTATTGCACATGATTTTGTTCATCAGAAAGAACTAGTAGTTATTATCTTCTAATTTTTCTAACAATTTATGTATTACAGTTAAGTTTGTAGAAAATAAAGTCAGAATGTATCAAATGACAGTTTAGAAGACAGAAACAATCCAGTATATCTGGCCTTCTTTGGCTTCATTATTTTCCATTTGAGACTACAGAAAATGATGAATGAGCTTAAATGACCATCCCACATTTATTCAGAAAGCAAATAGTGGAGCCAACCTGTTAATCCTTGGATTCTCAGCCAGACTTATAAAATGTAGAACATCTTTTTCTCCATAGTGCTGTAGGCACTCCATTAACCAAAATATCATCTGATTGGGAAAAAGAGTCTCTGGATGATATCAGCAGTGACACAAATCAAATGGATATTCAAAGTGCTCTGTTCTCTCTTACTTGCAGGGTAAACCACAACAATACAAATGGGAGCCTCTTATCAATTGGCAGAAAGATAGAGAGAAACTTGTTGTGTCACTTCAAGAGCTTAATTTTTTCAGCTGGCAGGGGAAAAAATACATAAATTTATTCCTTAGTCTTGTCAGTTCAGCCTTAATTTGATTTTTCAACAGTAAACTACTTTGAAATCAGTAATAATTTTCCTTATACAATTGTTTTAAATTTTGTTTTCAACTCATTGATTATCTTTGTAATTTATTATCATTTTATACTAAAATGATTCTTTGGAGGATAAAAGGAGAAAGTCATATTATATGCAAATAATTGATAAAACCATGATACAAAAAGATTAGACAGTTAATTTCTTTCTCATATGTTTATATAGTATACAAAGAGTAATGTCTTATTCGAATAAAATTAGTTTGGCCTCAAAAAATTGTATATAATTTTCAAGCCAAAGGTTAAGGAAGACCATTCCAATGATAGTTTATCAGATCCAAGTGGCATAATACACATAATTTAAAATGCTTTTTTGTTTTTACACCAAAAAGTTTAGAAGATTCATTTATAATTCTGGATTTTGAAACAAGGTCAGTAAAGAAGAATCAATAAATACACACTGAGTTTTTAAACGAATGGATGTTTTTCCTTTTCTGCAAACAAGTCTATTTCAGTGTCTTCCTGACAGTATTTGGATTCTTATAAGAAGTGTTTTCTTATTTCAGTTTATTCCCACATCTATCACTTTTGTAAATGATCTAAAGTACAGCCCCTTTTCTCACCACTATATTGAAAGAAATATGTCACCATACATCAATGCCTTAAGTTGTTTTGGTGAGAAGTTTGCTGAAATATTACATTCCCCAGGAAAGAATGTAGGATTGAATCAAACCTACAGCTTTCAATTCAGTATTCAAAGCAGAGTTGTTCAGGTTAAAAAAAATAATGTAGCATTTTTTTTTCTTCAAAAAAGCTGTAAAAATGGCTATGCCAAATCCTCCTCCACCTTCTTTTCTTTTAACTCTTTCTAAAACAATATCATTTTCTCAGTTAGGCTTTCCATGTATATCCTATATAAAATTGCTGAGTCTACCCCAACCCTCCTTGTCACACTTCTCTGCCTTATTTTTCATTTTTGATTTTAAATCTGTCTGTCTTCACTAGAATGTTAGCTCCAATGGGGTTAGGACTTATTATCTAATTTGTTCACTATAGTATTCCTGGCATTTAGAACAGTCTCTGGCTCATATTATACACTAAATGGATTTTGTTGGAAAATAATCAATTGAGAAAATTTGTGAAATGATCGCCAGATTTGGTGGATACCAATAAGTCTGTTCAATTTAATTGTGTTCAGTTTATAGTAGGTTCTCTTAAATATTAGTAGAAACACCCCTCAGCAAAGTAGAAACAGCTTTACTTGAAAATTATTACCCATTTCTTCTTCCTTTTGAATACAAGAGATGTGGAGAAATTTTGACACTGTTTTCCTTGGGCAGGCAAGAAAGAAGCCCTGAGTGGCCACAGTCAGTGGTAGTTGTGGAAAAGCAAGGATGGCAGATAATATCATATTGCACTTTTAACTATATTATTTATTATTTGATTATTTATGAATAATTTAATGGCTCTAATCACACTTAAAATATGGTGGATAAAACCGATTTTCTCAACATGATCTATAAGCATTCTAGTTGGCTTTCCTTTCCCTTAATAGGAAAATGAGATTTAAAGTAAATGTATATGTTTCTCTGAAGAATCCTCTGAGAAAGAAAGCAAAACCTGACAACCTTTTGGGGAAATTTGCAATACATTTTACCTTTGTTACCATTCACTCTGTAATTATTCTTTTCATTGCATACAACTAAAGATAGTGGCTGTTGCCTCTTGTGTAATGTAAAATCAAAGGAAAAATTAAGTTGTTCCCTGAAGCTGCATACAGTAATGCTTACACTTGGTAATTTTTTATCTAGATGATTCTATGCTACAATGGATTCTGGCAGCCTTAAATTTCTCCCCAGAATAAATGTCATTTTGCTCCTGAAAAATTCTAATTGAAAGTATCTGCCTTTCACAAATGTAGTTAAAAGCTACCATTAATAGCTTAAAATTGATTGAAGTAGACAACACCTGCTTTTAGAACCAAAGGTTCTAAGAAATAATGTATTATTCTAGCAAGTGGGAATACACATATTTCAGATATGCTGTGACATGTCACACACACAAGAAAATTAGTGTTCGAAGCAGTATGTCAACGTTAATTTTCATAGTTTTATAATATCTCTAATCATAACCAATGGAGTTAGACAAAAGCACCTGCCCTCCTTTCTTGTTATTTGTCTGGCAAATTAAATTCAAAGTAGCATGACTACTATATAACAGGATACCCACCCTGGAATAAAATGTCCTCAAGTGTTCTTGCAATGTCAGCGACTGGTATAAACAACATTCTAAAGGGACTAAACACAGTTTAAAATGAACAGATTTGCATTACTTTTCTTAGCAGATTTTCTGATTCAGCAATCCAATGAGATAAATGTGAATTTTATTTATGGAGTAGCTACCTGAAGAGAAATTGAAGAATGAGTTGAAGCTAGAAATGTATTTAGCTATTTGCATATGAAGTACTTTTGATTTTATGATGCTCTCCTTTTGCTTAATGAGTTTGTGTGCCTTATGTTTCTTGAATTTCTGTAAGCAGAGACAGTTCTCTACAGAACCATAAAAATAAAGTGTTTTGGGGAGAGGGGCACCATAATCCTCAGATTTATTCTCAAACTTGAAAAGATTATTACTTGTTTAAATCAATATATAGTTAGTGAAAAGGGGGCAATTGTCACTACTTTTGGTATTTGAACTCTTACTTTATGCAACTATAGCTGACCTTCTCAACACAATGCCTTTGCAGAATATGGAACTAAAAGGTTTAAATCTTTTATTAATACAGTTGTTCCATGTTAGAACTGTCTTTTTGTTATTCACAGTAAATCAATCTAACAAGGAGCTTCTTTGTTAAAGGTTTTACAGTTGTAGCATCAATCCTTAAACATTTATGTTAAACAACTTTCCACAAGAATCTTAAGTTAGTGGACACTAAAATGAATGTGTAACAATACAAGCAATTTAATAAGTATTTATTATGTTCCTAACTTATGTAACAATTGTGTAAGGTCTAAAACGACATAATAGCTAATCTTAAGTAGCCTACATTCAATCTTTATTAATTTTAACAACTCTTTATTATGAAACTCTCAAATATACACAAACAGTAAAAATTCTATCTGAGGCCTCAGGTATTCTTTAATCAGCTCAACACCCATCAACATTTTGTTTTACAAGTTTTATTTACGTCCTCAGATTTTTTTTTTTTTCAGGGTAGGGGAGCTGGGAGTGTAAGAAGAATTTAAAGCAAATCCCAGACCTCATGTTATTTTACCCTTAAACATTCTGTATATAATTTTCTATGCAAAATTAAATTATTTACTTATATAATCACTGTTGCCATGATCACATAACAAAATTAATCATAAATTATTGATGGTAACTAATATTCAGGTCATATTAAAATTTCCATGACAGTAATTTTTATTTATTACTTTTTTTATTTTTAAAATTTAAGGTCCAAAGAGATTCTGCTCACTTCATTTAGCAGTTGTTAGAGGTTCCCCTTCACTAGGTTTGCAATAATTGACAAGCTGTGACTCAGTTCTCCCTGACATGCATTGAGGAAAGACAAGCCCCTCCCCCCCATTCGGCACTTTCCCCAAAGGTTGAACAAAGAAATCACGTGGAGATGGGAGTAAAATGGGATAGAGACCTTCACCCTTTCCAGATTAAAGCACAACCTGCTCCTTCCGTGTTCCAAGAAAGCATAACTCCCTAATCCACTACCCTCTAGCCATAAAAGCGAAAATTTTCACCTCTAGGGCTTCCTATTGGCCCCTGCACCTCACTCGGACCCTCGATCACCTCCCACTGACTATCATTTCCCTGCCTAGGAAGGTACTGTATAAATTCATATTCCCCTTTCCAGGAGCGGGCTGAAGTCTATTCTTCAGACCTCTTCTGTTAGGAAATCTTCTCAATAAACTTCCTGCCTGCAATCATCAGTCTCCGCATCCCAGTGAAAATCGCCTTTTCTCCAATATTTGGTGCCGAAAAACTGGGACTGGGGTCGTGTTGAGATGGATTGATTGGTGAGGAATCTCCCCCTGCCGTGGTTGAATGCCCATCCAACACTGGACATCGATTCTTGACTGGGTGAGTTAAAGATTACTCTGCTGGAGGGTCCTGCTCTCTCTCTCTCTCCTTTTTCCGTTGTCCAGGACAACCCACTGAAAAAATCCTAGCACTAGGTCAGTGATCCTCACTGTCCCCAAGGGCCACAGTGAGCAGAAGGCCTGAATCCTTGTGGGAAGAAGCCCCTTGACTCTGGAAATGTCTGACTCCAAGTGCGGTTTCCTGTTTCCTTAGAGATTTTTGACTGATTTGGGGATGCCTGTTTCATTCCGAATCTCCCCTGTCCTAGTCCTTAGTCTTGCCCAAGCCACCTAAAATGAGGAATTCAATTTCACTCCCTCCAAAAAACTATGCTTCTGGGCTATCTCCTTCATAACCTTAAAGCTCTGTA
>JAQZBX010094351.1:0-11893 GCA_029593785.1 Cabassous unicinctus | reverse complement strand
AAATGCTTTTTTCTCAATTTCTTTTAGTAAGAACCACCAGAAAGAGTTTGCATTCAGCTGGCAAGGCCAGCAATATATCATCATTCTCCTACCTTACAGATATAAAATTCTCCAACCCTATATCATAATATTCTGTGCAATGAGCTTGATAGTGTCTCCCTCACATGAGTCATGACACTGGCCCATTTTATTGATGATATCATGGTGGTTGAACCTATTGAGAAGGAAGTAGAAACTATTCTAGACTTATTGTTAAGACATTTGCATGTCAGAGGATGGGATATCAATGCAGCAAAAATACAGGGGACTTCCTACTCAGTGGAATTTCTAGGTGTCCTGTTCTGTGAGGCATTTGAGATATCCATTCTAAAGTGAAGGATAAGCTGTTGCATCTGGTCCCTTCTATGACCAAAAATGAGGCACAATGCTTAGTTGACCTCTTCAGATTTTGGAGACAATATGTTCTTCATTTTTTTGTGTGTTACTTTGACCCATTTACCAAGTGACCAAAAACCTGCTAGATTTCAGTGGGGACTGGAATAAAAGGATGCTCTGTGACAGGTCCAGACTGTTGTGCAAGATGCTTTGTCACTTGGGCCATATGATCCAGCAGATCCAATAGTGCTGGTAGTGGCAGTGGCAAATAGAGATGCTTTCTGGAGTCTTTGTCAGCCCTCTACAGTATAATAAGACACCCCTTAGGATTTTGGAACAAAGCCTTGCCATCCTCTGCAAATAACTACTCTCCTTCTGATAAGTAACTTCTGGTCTGCTAATAGATCTTATTAGAGACAGAAAGCTTAACCATGGATCAACAACTTATCATGAAAACTGAGTCATGCAACTCATGAATTTGTTGTTGTCTGACCGGCAAAACCATAAAGTTGGGCATACACAGCAGCACTCCAAAATAAAATAGAAGTGTTTCATACAAGATAGGACTCAACTGGTCTTGAAAGCATAAGTAAGTTACAGGAGGAAGTGGCCCAAATGCCCATGACCCCTCTCCTCCCACATTACTTTCTCTATCCCAGCCCAAGCTATGGCCTCTTAGAGATGACCTTAAAATCATTTGACTGAGGAAGAGAAAACTTGGCCCTGGTATGTAGATGTTCTGCATGATTTGCAGCTACCACTCAAGAGTGGACAGCAGCAGAAATATGGCCCTTTATTAGGACATCCCTGAAGGAGAATGGTGAGGGAAAATGCTCCCATTGGTCAGAACTTTGAGCAGTGTACCTGGCTGTTCATTTTACCTGGAAGGAGAAATGTCCAGAAGTCCATTTGGACACCAAATAATGGACTGTCACCAAAGATTTAGCTGGATTGTCAGGGATCTTGACAGAACATGATTGGAAAATTATTAACAAAGAGGTCTGGGGAAGAGGTATGTGGATAGAACATTCTGAGTGAGCAAATAGCATGAATATATTTGTGTCCCACATGAATGCTTACCATAGGGTGACTTCAGCAGAAGATGATTAATCAAAAGGATAAGAGGACCCATTCTATGGATACCAGTCAGCCTCTTTCCCCATCCATGTCAGTCATTTCCCAATGGTTCATAAACAGAAAGGCCATGGTGTTAGGGATGGAAGTTATACATGCTCAGCACCATGGACTTTCTCTCACCAAGGTTGACCTGACTATAACCAAAGTTGACTGCCCAGTCTACCAGCAGCAAAATCCCTCATTCATTCCCTTTATTGAATTCATTGGTATTACCATGTTCCCCATAATTCTGAAGTAGCTGGATTGTTAGAATGGTGGAATGACCTTTTGAATACTCAATTATGGTGCCAAATAAGTGACAATAACTTGCAAGGCTGGGCATTACCTCCAGGAGGTTGTGAATCAACATCTACTCTGTATGCTGTTTCTCCCATAGCCAGGATTCACAGGTCCAGAAATCAATGGGAGTGGCACCAGAAAAAAATTGTTTCCTGTCCTTGAAACTGTTAGCTCTTCTGGTCTAGAGGGCTTAGTTCCAAAAGGAGAAGTGATTCCACCAGGAAACACAACTACAATGCCATTGAACTGGAAAGTTAAGACTTCCACCTGGCCACTTTGGGCTTCTCATGCCTCTGAATCAACAGGCAAAGAAAAAAATTACTGTACTGGCTGGGGTGATTAGTCCTAACTATCAAGTGGAAATAGTACTGCACCTACACAATGGCAGTAAAGAATAGTTGTCCTAAAATACAGGATATCCTCTAGTGTGTTTTTTAAATCCCTTATGCCCTGTGATTAAAGTCAATTGAAAACTGCAACAACTCAATACAGGCAGGACTACCAATGGCCAAGAAACTTCATGAATGAAGGTTGGGGTTACCCCACCAGGCAAAGAACCAAGTGCTTGCTGAGGGTAAGAGGAACATGGAATGGGTAGTGGAAGAAGGTATTGATAAATATGAACTAAGATCACGTGACCAGTAACAACAATGAAGAATATAATCATTATGAATATTATATCTTCCTTGTTTTGTTATGAGTATGTTTGTATTTTTACATAAAGTAAATAGCTTCCTTATCTTATTTCCTTATCATATAACACAACTTGTGTCAGTTGCATGTTCTAATATTTAAGTTATAGTATATCAAGTTTAAGAGTGAGTATTACCCAAGGTCTTGTACCCTATTCTTGAGAGAGTTCATGTGTTTCCAGTTGTAGGCAGGGAAGTTGAGTATCTCTAGGTGAAAAATATGTCTGTTACTGTTTTTATTTAGAAATTAAGTGTGGTTTAATGTGATTGTGGATGGCCTCTAAGTTGACAATAGGTGGACTGTGATGGTTAGGTTTATTTGTCAATTTGGCCAGGTAATGGTGCCAAGTAATTTGGTCAAGTGAGTACTTGCCTAATGGTTACTGTAAGGACATTTGATGGACTTAAATCATCAGTAAGTTGATTGCATCTATGACTGATTTCATCTACAGTCAACTGTGGAGATTACTTTCAGCATTGAGAGATGTCTCATACAATCATTTGAAGTCCTGAAAATGAGATGTGATGATTTCAGCAGTCCAAATAGAAAATTTCCATTTCTACTTCAGCCAGCCATCTTCTGCTGGAGAATTGAGAACCTTCATCAGAATTCCCAACTAGCAGCCTACTCAAGAAATTTCATTTGTGCATCCCCAACATCCCCTGAGACAAATTTATAAAATCTTATAATATTTACAATATCTTCTGTTGTTTTTTTTTCCCTAGAAAATTCTGACTAATACACTCCCCTGTCTCTATGAAACAGTATATCCCCCTTCGGGGTGCTCTATTGCATGTCCTAAAACCCAGAATCCTTTGCCCCAGGTCATTTTGAATTGACTGTTTCTTACACTGTTTTAAATGTCTGCAACCTTATTTTGTCTGCACAACAAGTTCTGGGAAGAGCAAGAAGGAGATGTGATTCCTGGGACCGGCTTTTAGGCTGCCACTGGATAGATTGGAAACAATATTCATGCACTCCATTATGCACAGAAGGGTTACATTGCTCCCTCCAAAATAGAGTCAGAGAACCACAATAAGAGCTCAGATCCAATTCATACTGTGCCAGAGAGGGTTTGGGTAGAGGATAGCTTGTTCTACCAGTTTTATGGTGCATTTTCATGATTCAGGACTCACACTGTTACTGAAACCATCTATCTCTATTCTGAAGTTTGGTGAAAGATAGCTTAGCCTTTTATTGTAGATTTTCAAAGATTCTGTGGGAGAACAACTCCTGGAGTGTCTTATCTGTCATCTTGCATGCTTAGAAGCAATCATAATAATATTAAGAGCACTACAATAATTTAAGGATGTAAACTTTATTCCATAGGAAAACACTAGTGATATAATGCAATTAAGTGTGGTTAAAAAAATCCAACAGAGGGAATAAAATTTATTGCTAAATATTATATTAGCCAAAAAGAAGTCAAGAGAGAATAATCAGAATTTCAAAAATATATGACATAAAATCAAACTAGCACATAAATAATTTTAAATGTGAGTTAACTAAACACTTCAAAAGAAAGTCCTTTAACTGACTCTATTATAAAAGTCAGAATCAATTTTATGATGTCTATAAGATATAGATGAGGTGGGAACATGGTAGAGTAGGGATCTCCAGGACTTAAAACTTTCAGCAAAACAATTGCCCAAGCATGAACTGTCTGAAACAACAAGTTTGAAACTCCAGAGGCCTTAAGAAAACCATACTGCAACCATGGTAAACCACTGAAAATTGCTTTCTCTGAAGCTGGTTAGTAAAATAGGGAATCAATAAATGGATCTGGAACCTGGCAAGAAGTCCAAGTGGACATTGATACCCCAAAGATGACTGCTGGAAGACCCTCACAAGATTTCTGCCATCCAGAATGAGATTCCTTCTGGAAGCCAAGAGAAGCCCTGGATATTCTCCAGGGACATTATCATTGGCCCACCTGGGGGATTGATGGATGGTGTAATCAATCAAAACAGCCAACTCTTGGGACTCCTACTATGCCATTAGCAAAGGGGTAGAATAATTAATGGTTTAAAAAGCAAGCACAAAGGTCAAATCACTCTCCCATTCTCTCTCGGCCTTCTTGGCTTCTGCACTCTGCTCTGGCCATGCCCCCCTGCATGGAACAACATGCAAGTAAAACCTGGGTATTTAAATCTATAATGGGAAATTGTAGTCTATAAACCAGTCCTCTTGATCACTCTTCAGCCCCTTATTCTCCACCGGGGACCCATGATCTGTTATTTTCTCCCATTTCTCTTCCCTCCCTACTTTAATAAATTACTGGCCTAACTAACCTGACATGCTCTGAAATTCATTTCTGCAGTATGTCAAGAATGTAGACAAAATCCAGTAACATCTCCACATGGCAGTTACCAGCACCCATCCCCCACTCTTGCAACAGCTCATCCTAGCTAGATCACTGGTGATAGAAAGAGACATAAAATTCCTCCTTGCCAAGATTAGGGGTGGGGAAGGCTGATCACTGATTATGGCTTTTTATTATTGATTTCAGATTACTGGGGCCTCACCTCTGAGGGCAGCCATTATATCAATCTACCTCCAACAAAGCCAGTAGCAGTAATTGTTTTAAACCTTGCTTGAACAAGTGTGGCAACTGCCATTGTTTCAAACTGTGCCCAGCAGGGATGAGGGTGTTGGGCACTTAAAGACATTGCATTATCTCAAGGCTGACAGGGACTGTTAGTTGAAGGGATGAATTTACTGGACAGTCCAAGAAAACTCAGCTTTGTGGAGCCATCAGGAAAGCTCTTGGCACTGTTCCTGATCCCCTCCCCAGGGTATGTTGGAGCCATTCTGTGCCCCCTTTATGAATCCCTGGACCTGTTTCAAGCTGAGAAAAACTTACTTGAAAATATCCTCTCAGGTGTGCCCCCTCCAATAAGAATTTGCCCTCTAGGCAAAAGCTGCTTGAGACAATGAAAGGAGAGTAAGAAACTATAGAGGCAGATAGTCTGGGCAAAGTCCTGTTGACTTTAAACACCAGGAAAAGGAGGTCTGTCTCCTGGGAAACTGAGAGGACAACCAAACTTCTGTAAACAAAGAACCCAAAACAACCAATTAGTAAAGGCCCAGGAAATGACACAGGTCCAGAAACAAAGGAAAACCCTGAACACTGCTTTCACCTTGGGCATATCTTCCTGATAGGATTGCTGAAGTTCAAGAAAATCTCTGTCATATCACCAGCTGATTACAAAATGAAGAAACAGACATCTCAGGCAATAGATTACAGAGTTAACATTTTGAAATATTAAAATATACAGTGTGCAACAATAGAGTGAAAGACAAAGAAACAAGAAATGATGGACAATTCAAAGAAAGAATGAAGTTCCAGAAATAACCAATGAAGAAGATGACCATGTGGTTATATTGAACAAAACCTAAAGAAAAATGATCTTAATAATCTTCAAGCAAATGAAGGAAATTACAAGGAAAGAACTAAGCACATTTTGAAAACAATGAATGAACAATATGAAAGAATCAGTAAAGAGAAAAAATATTTTAAAAGGACCCAAACGAAACTGCTGAAATTGGAGATCACAATAACTGAATTACAAATGCTCGGGAGTACTTCAAGAACAGATTAGAGACAGAAGAAGAAAGAATCATTGAATTTGATGACAAGACACTTGAAATGAGTGAAGCTGAAGCACAGAAAGAAAAAAATATTAAAAGCAAAAATTGGATATCACCTCTGAGATACCATGAAGTACATGTATGTCTGCATTGTGGGAGTCCAGAAGGAGAAAGAGAGAAACATGCAGAAGGAATAATCAAAGAAATAATGAGAGAGAAATTCTCAAACCTAGCAAAAGATTTGAGTATGTTCTTCCAAGAGGTCTAGAAAACACACACAAACAGGATAAACATGATGAAAAAATACACTTTGTCATATATTGATCACACTATCAAATGAAAATGACAAGCTTTGGGTTCTGTAAGCTTCAAGACTAAAGCAATGTGTTATATACAAGATAGACATAATAGATGTCAGAATTATTGTAGTATATTTTTGTTATGTAACTCTACTTTTTATTTCCTAAAAGTGCTAAAATGCAAATTAATAAAAAGTACTGTTAAATCTAAGTTTTTAGACTTACAATGTACATAGATATAAGTGGTGTCAAGTACAAAAAAAAGGTGGCAATGCAGAGGGGTACAGGAAAAGTGTGCATGCTATTGAAGTTAATTTGGGATCAAATATGAATTTTATATATTTTAGATGTTGTATTTTAACTCTATGGTAACCACAAGGAAAATTGATGAAAATATATTCAGATAGAAATAAGAGGACTCCCAATATGGTACAACACACACACATATATGTACATACACACACACACACACACACACACACACACATATATGGGCATTAATGGAATTAAGAGATAAAAAGGGTATACGTCTTACAAAGCCTAAATAGCAAAATGGCAGAAGAAAGTCCTGTATCATCAGCAGTGATTTTAAATGTCAGTGGATTAAACTCTCCAGTCAAAAGCAGAGAATGACAGAATGGATGAGACCATGACCAACTCTATGCTGATTTGAGGAGACTCATCTTAAATTCATAGATAAAGTAGATTGAATTTGAAGAGTTGGAAGAAAAATACACCATGAAAATAGTAACTAAAAAAGAGCTGGGGTGGCTATATGAATTATTGGATAAAATAGACTTTAAGTCAAAAAACATTTATGAGGGACAAAGATGAACATTATATACTGATAAAGGGGAAAAGTCAGCAGGAAGATGTCTGACTTATAAATATATATGCACCTATGAACATAGCCCCCAATATATATGAAGCAAAGGCTTACAGTTTTGAGTGAGAAATTTATGGTTCTACATGAATAGTAGGAGATTTTAATATGCCACTCTCAATAATGAATAGAACAGCTAGCTAGATCACTAAGGAAGAATAAGATATAGATGATACTTAAACCAACTATAAGTAACAGATATATATAGAACAATTCATCCATCAAAAACAAAATATACATTCTTCTCAAGTGCACATAGATCATTCTCCAAAATAGACTATAGGTTGGGTCACAAAACAAGATTTGATAAATTCAAATATATTGAAATTATACCCTGTTTTAGTTTTCCAAAGGGCGGCTGATGCAAAGGACCAGAAATGTGTTGGCTTTTATAAAGAGAATTTGGGGTAGATGCTTACAGTTCCAAGGCTGTGGAAAGTCCAAACTGAGGCACCATCAGAGATGCTTTCTCACCAAAGCCAACTACTGTTGATGTTGGCAGGCGGCCACATTGTGAAGCAAGATGGATGTCAATCTTTGCTGACATTTCAGCCTTTCAACCTGAGTGCACTATATTCTGTCTCCTCTTGAATTGCTCTGTGGACCCAGCCTCTTGGGGCTTCATGCTTAAGTGATCCTTACTCTAACAAGGCAGGATCAAACATGGTGTCTTCCTTTTTCCTCTATCTCTATATCTGTCCTTGTGAGTCCATTTATATCAGACCCAGCAAGGGGTGGGGACTCAAGCTGAGTCACACCTCACTAACTTAGTACAATTCAAAGGCTGAGAGTCATCAAGTAATCTAATCAAATGGACCTCAAATGATTTATTGCAATCAAAAGATATTACACCTGGAGGAACAGATTAGTTTGTAAACATAATCTTTCTCTTTTTGGCTTTCATGAAATAATCTTAAACTGCCATACACACTGTATCTTCTCTGACCACAACTGAATGAAGTTAGAGATCAATAACAGAGGGAAAAATGGAAAATTCACAATATGTGGAAATTAAACAATATAATCTTAAACAACCAATGGATTAAAAAGGAAATCAGAAGTGAAGTCAGGAAATATATTGAGACAAGTGAAAATGAAAATAGAGCATACCAAAACTCATGGGATGTTGTGAAGGCAGGGCTAAGACAGAAATTTATAGCTCTTAAATGCATTCATCCCTGATGAAAGAAAAATAAGTATAAGAGGATACTATGAACAACTGTATGCCAATAAATTAGATAACCTAGCTGAAATGGACAAATTCTTAGAGACACAAAAATCTACTGAAAGTGAATCAAGAAGAAACAGAAGATCTCAACAAACCAATTACTAGTAAAGAGATTGAATCAGTAATCAAGATTTACCCAAAAAATAAAAGCTCAGGACCAGATGGCTTCACAGATGAATTCTACCAAACAGTCTGTGATAGTTAAGCTAATGTGTCAACTCGCCCAGGTAATTGTGTCTAGGTGTTAGGTCCAGCAAGCACTGGGCTAATTGTAATACAAAAGCATTTATGGACTTTGATCACCAGTGAGTTTACTGCATGGATGGCTGATTACATCAGGAAGATTGCATCAGCAATGGGTGACACCTTTATCCAATCAGTTGAATGCCTTAAAAGGGGAAGTGATTTCAACATTCAGAGAGAATTTCCCAGCTCATCTTTGGACAGCCAACTTCTCCCAGAAACTCATCAAGGACCTTTCATTGGACTTTCATCAGAGCCCCTGGTTTGCAGACTGCCTGAGGAACCTGGACTTGTGCATCCCTATGGTCAAGTGAGAGACTCTTATAAAATCTCATATTATTGACAGATATCTCCTGTTGATTCTGTTTCCCGAAATAACCCTGACTAATACACAGTCCACAAGACTTCTGCTCAAACTATTCCAAAAATTGAAGAGGAGGGAATACTCCCTATTTCATTTTTATGAGGCCAAAGTGACCCCCATACCGAAGACAGATAAAGATACATCAATGCATTAGTGTGCCAAAGGCTGCCTGTGTAAAGTATCAGAAATGGGTTGGCTTCTGTTATGGGAAATTTATTAGGGTAAAAGCTTACAGTTCTGAGGTTATGGAAATGTTTAAATCAAGGCATCATCAGGGATGTTTTCTCACCAAAGGTTGCCTGCTAGGAGATCCTGGAGTTTTGCCATATAGTGAGGCAAGATTGTAGCTGATCTCTGCTGAAGTTCCTGCCTTCCCTTCAATTTTCAGCATCTCCCAGTGCTCAGCTGTGGGTGATCATGCATATGACAGGGCTCATCTCCTCAGCCTTGAACAGCTCCATGGGCCCAGCCCCTCAGGAGCCTCTTTCCATATGTCTGCACTCTGCTGATTCTGGACCTCTCTCAGCCTCTCTGGACTTTTCTGTCTTCATGCAGTCTTCTCTCTCACATGGCAAGGTTGAAATGGTAGCTTCCTTTCTCTGTGTTTCTCTGTGTGTTCTCAGTTTAAATAAGACTAAGCAGGAGGTCAGAGACCAAACCTGTATCATGCAATCTAACCAAGTGATATAATCTAGTACTCAAATTAAGGTTCCTTTTCTGAATCTAATCAAAAGTCCTCATCTAGATTGCATTTACAGGCACATAAATGGGTTAACTCAACAACATAATTTTCTGGGGTCCACAAAAGACAAACCAAGAAGTCAAGAAAAGAAACCTACAGGCCAATATCTCTTTCATTAGCAAAGTGAGTCCAACAGCATATTAAAAGAACTGTACGCCATGAACAAGTGTGCTTTATCCCTGGTATTCAAAGTTGTTTCAACATAAGAAAATCAGTTAATGCAAAACACCAAATTAACACCATAAAGGAAAATAAACACACAATCATGGAAATTGATGCAGAAAAGGCATTTGCAAATGTCCAGCACCCCTTCTTGATAAAAACACTTATATCACTAGGAATTGAAGGAAACTTCTTCAATATGATAAAGGGCTCATATGAAAAGCCCACAGCTAACATCTTACTTAATGGTGAAAGGCTGCAAGATATCCCTCTAAGATTAGGAATAAGATGAGAATGCCCATTCTCACCACTGTTATTCAACATTATATTGCAAGTTCTTGACAAAACAATAAGACAAGAAAAATAAATAAAAAGGCAGAAATATTGGAAAAGAAGAAATACACCTTTCTCTATCTGCAGATGATATGATCTTATGTGAGAAAATCCCAAAAGACAAAAAAGTTCCTAGAACTAATAAATGAAATCAATAAAGTGGCAGGATACAAGAGAACCACCACTCAAAAATAGTAATGTTTCCATATTCAAGCAATATCAGTAGAAAAAGAAATCAATAAAATTATTCCATTTACAAGAGCAACAAAAAGAATCAACTATGTAGGAATAGGAAATAATCTAATCAGTGATGTAAAGGACTTATACACAGAAAATTACAAATCATTGCTAAAATAAATCAAAGAAAACCTAAATAAAGGGAAGGATAGTATGTGTTCATGGGTTGGAAGATTATATATCAAAATGTGAATTCCACTCAAAGGAATTTATAGATGAAACACAATCCCAATAATTACTCCAATGAAATTCTTTGCAGAAATGGAAAAGCTAGTCATAAAATTTATATAGAATGTCAAGCATTCCTGAGTAGCTAAAGTCATCTTGAAAAAGAAGAATGATTGGAGAACTCACATTTTCCAATCTTAAAGCTAACTACAAAACCATATTAATCAAAACAGCATGGTATTGGCACAAAGATAGGCATATAGAGCAATGGAATCAAATTAAAAGCTGAGAGAACAACCCTCACATTTTTGACAACTGACTTTTGACAAGGTGGCAAAGACCAATCAATTGGAAAAAAATAGTCTCTTTAACAAACGGTGCTAGGAAAACTGGATCTCCTTTTGCAACAAAAGAAAAACACATACCTAACATCATATTTTTCTAGTCAACTCAAAATGGATCAAAGACCTAAATATAAGAGATAGAAAAATCAAAATCCTAGAAGAAAACTTAAGGAAGCATCTTCAGGCCCTTTAATTAGGCAATAGTTTCTTAGACTTTACACACAAAGCACAAGCAATGAAAGAACAAGAAAGATAAATGGAACCTCATCAAAATTAAAAAAACATTTCCCCCAAAGGAGTTTATCATGAAAGTATGTCAATATTCTACACAATGGGAGATGTACTTGGAAACCACATATTCAATAAAGGTTAATAAAGGTTTAATATCCAAAATATATAAAGAAATCCTTCAACTTAACAACAAAAGGCAAACACCCCAATTAAAACATGGGCAAAACACTTGAATAAACATCTCTCCCAAGAAGACATATAAATGGCCAGAAAGCACATGAAGAGATACTGAACATCATTATCCAACAGGGAAAGACAAATAAAAACAATGAGGTAACATTTCACATTCCATTAGAATGGCTGTTATTAAAAAATGGAAAATAACCAGGGTTGGAGAGAATACAGAAAAATACAGACACTCATTCATTGCTGTTGGCATTGTGAAATGGTGCAGCCACTGTGGAAGACAGCTTGGCAGTTCCTCAGAAAACCAAGTATAGGACTCCTATATGACCCAGGAATCCAATAGAAGGTATTGTATTAGTCAGGGTTCTCTCGGGAAACAGAATCAACAGGAGATATCC
>JAQZBX010094350.1:0-12039 GCA_029593785.1 Cabassous unicinctus | reverse complement strand
ATCAGCCCACCGGGCCGCATGGGCCGGCCTGCCCTCACAAGGAGGCCCCGGGAAGTGAACCCGGGGCCTCCCATATGGTAAACGGGGGCTCTATCGATTGAGCCACACTCGCTTCCCACCAGGTATCTTGACTTTCTGTGTCAGACCATAACTGATCCTCTACTGTTAGACATATTTGTTGTTTCCAGTTTTTCAGTAACTCTGAAGAATAATTTTGTGGCTAAATCTTTGAGTATCTACAACTATTGACTTAGAACAAATTCATTAGAAGTAGAATTGCTGGGTGAAATGTCATATATATGTATGTTTGTTGATGAAACATTAAATTTTTTTGGCAATTAAATATACTGGAAAAAATCCAAAAAATTCTTCGTGGAAATATCTTATTATTTGAGCCCCAGAATTATCTGGCTGCTATTTTAAAAGACAGGGTGCATAAAACTATTTTGAACATTGTCCCTTCTGTGGTAGCTATTTTGCAAAAGTATATTGAATCCTAGAGATTTGTGCAGTTATCTACCAAAAAAGAAAATGTTCAATGTTCAATTGGAAATATTTTAAATTAGGAAACATTTTTAATAAAACTTTGTTTTATTTGGATTAGTTAGCTCCATGCAGTACTCAGTGAGTTAGCTGAGTGGCTTTCTGTAATTTAATAATAAAGCCTGCTGCATCTCAGCATTAATGTATCTGTTATTTATTGAGTACCTATTATACGCACAGCACTGTACTGTGTCCTGTGAAGACTAAAATGAAGTGTAGTACGTGGTTTCTGCTCTCAAGGATCTTAACTGTTTCAGAAGGTAAGACATAGCAGACTCAAAGTTAAATTATCATAGAAAAGAGAACTATTTTAAGGCAGTGTCCAATTAAATGCCAGATGAGTAACACATTCTTAAAGAGGACATCATTGTTGGCTTGTCTGAGATATCAGAATAGGTAAGAATTGATCTGAGCCTTGATGTATGAATGGAAGTTGGATAAGGAGAGAAGGAAGGGAGAATCGATCAGTCAAGGAAAATATTGTGGTTATATAGATTTATAAGAAGGGAATTAGCATAATGCATTTAGGGTATGAATGGATCCATCTGGTCCTTTTAGAAGACTTTCAGGAGATAAGAGTGAAAAAGAAAGTTATTATTTGAAAATAGAGATTTTATGCCCATGGTACTCACTATTTCCAAAGCCACCCTGCACCATGTCAGAAATTCTTAGTGATCATGTCTTGTTATATTCCCACTTTTTGATGGGAGTTTCCGTTGTTTGACTGTAAAGTTGACGCCTATGCATATAACTTAAGTACAGGGAGATCTTAAAGACATGATGGTCCTGTACTTCTAACTTGAAACTTTATGTATGCTTATGGAAAATAAGATAGACAAAAACTTTTTTCCAATTTTGCTACTTGTATTTTCTTACTAAATCCTAAAAATGCTTTTAATATTTTAAGTCCAAGTTTATGCCATTAAACACCCTTATCCATTTGTTGGCAGTCCACATATGGCCACTTGAGCATGAGAATCGGAATTCAAACTCATTTATGGCTAAAACAAGGTGCCTAGTGAATCCATTAGACCAAGTAGATTGCAAAGAAGAAGAAATATCAGAAGTGATATAATAAGGAGACTATACTTTGAAATAATTTTTAGTTAATCAGTTATTACTGGTAGGGAATTTTTTTGTTCGTTTATGCATTTTGTGGGGTTTTTTTGGTGGTAAAATACATATAACAGAATTTGCTATTTTAGCCTTTTGAAAGTGTGCACTTCAGTGGCATTAGTTAGTTTTACAATGTTGTGCTGCCATCACCACCTTCCATTACTAAGACTTTTCAACCTAAAACGGAACCTCTGTACCTGTTAGGCAATAACTCTCCATTCCCTTCCCACTAGCCCCTGATAACCTGTAATCTTCTGTTTCTGTATCTTCTTATTCTAGATATTTCATATAAATGGAATCAAGCAATATATGTCCTTTTACGTCTGGATTATTTCACTGAGCATAATGTTTTCAAGTTTCATCCATATCACATGTATCAGAGCTTCATTCCTTTTTATGGCTAAATAGTATTCCATTTATGGTTATACCATGTTTTATTTATCCATTCATCTATTGGTGGACACTTGGGTTATTTCTACCTTTTGTCTTTTGTGGGTAGGGAAGCATTTTAAGTGATTGATCATTTTAAACTGTTTCTCCACAGTCCCAGGACCTTCTGCAGCCCTAACAACAATGCAGCTCTTCTCCAAGCAAAACCCTTCAAGACAAGAGGTTACCAAACTCCAGCAGCAGGTTAAAACAAATGGTGCTGGTGTGACTGTTCTCAGGCGAGAAATTTCTGAGCTTCGCACCAAAGTGCAAGAACAGCAGAAACAGCTTCAAGACCAGGACCAGAAACTGCTAGAGCAGACCCAGATCATAGGTGAACAGAACGCACGGTTGGCAGAGCTGGAGCGCAAACTGCGAGAAGTCATGGAAAGCGCAGTAGGAAACTCCTCAGGATCTGGGCAGAATGAGGAATCTCCTCGGAAACGAAAAAAGGCAGCAGAAGCCATAGACTCTCTTAGGAAATCTAAACGTCTTCGGAATAGAAAGTAAACTGGAATGTGGTCTAGCTCCAGAGGAAGATGTGGCTTAATTGCTTAAGCAGTTATGCATATCAGGACACTGTGAGCAATGCGGTGTTCCCTTAGGCTTCTAGGCTTTCAGAACACAATTTAACTTGAACTCTCATGGTTGGGACATTCTTTTCCTGCTTCTCCTGGTTGTACTGATGCACAGAATCTTTTTACTTTGCAATAGATTTGTACTAACCAGACCTGTTCTATCATGTTTTGAGAAGTTAACTTTTTTCCTGTGCAGATAATGTTTAAAGTAAGCTTGTTTCTGCATATATGCACATTACATAAGGATCATAAACAAACCCAGTCTTGACAGACTAGAAGTTAACTTTAATACAGAATATGTCCTGTTCACTTGAAAGGAAAGACCTACTTTTTAAATGGACACTATCTTGTTTTAAAAAAAACAAAACAAAAACAATTTGATGATTTTTTGTTATAAGTGACCTTTGTCTGGAATGTCTGAGAAGTAATTAATGCTTTTTGGTATTGAAGTAATGGGTAACTAAAATGGACTTTCATAGTATTGACTGTAGAAGGGGCCTCTACAGTACTGACTATATATTTTTATAAACTACTGGTAAGGGACTTACCCAGTTGTTATATACATGTTTTCAGATCTCTCTGGGGGCCATGTCCTACATTTGCATGGATGGATGCATGCATTGCATAGTCAGCTCACTTAAAAAGCTCTTGCACTGGTATTAATCTTGAACCTCTGTACTTCTCTCCTTTTTAGAGCAGCTTCTTAGATTATTTAAGCGCTTAGCATCTTCCACCACAACAGGTTGCCCCTAGAGAGGAAATTGTTAGTCCATTTGTCCTCCACTTTTAAGGGGCAAGAGAGTATTGACTCCCATTGCTTTATCTCTTCTCTGTAGGGTTCAGGTGCACTGGCTAAGGCAGAACCCCAAATTCCAAGGCTCTTTCTATCGATAGCAGACCTCTGGTAACGAGTACTTTCCTTACTTTTGTGTTGCTCATTGATCAAATGTGGTGATTGAGTAGCAACATGACTTGTGTGATGCAGCTTTGCAATTGAAGCAAGGTTCACTGAAGAAAATTAGTATGAAAAAGCCTTTCGAGCATTTCATTTTGGGGGCGGGGGGTAACCCGAGAGAAGCTTTTTAATGTTGATTTCAAGTTTTCCTTATCTTACAATTTTAAACGAAAGCTTTAATTTTTTTTGCACTCCTCTTTTGAGCTTGTAACTGGAAAAGTATGTCTTGCACTGTTCAACCTTCTGAGTGATCACTTTAACAACCTTCAAATTTTGTACAGTGGTTATTTTCCCCAGTTGTTTGTTTTTGAGACATTATTCAACTATCACTGTCTTAGTGTTTTTGTTTTTTTTACTTATTTTAAAATAATTTCAAACTTACCAGACAGTTGCAAAAATAATACAAACTCCATAAAGAAAACTGCCATATATCCCCACAGTCCCAGATACCCAGATCCGCCACTAGTTTTATTTTAATGTACTAAATGATGTAGCTATTACCCGACTGTCAAATTCTTTTAAATAACTGTTGTCTTGCACTTCAGTTATTTAAGGTAAATTTGGGTGTAAAATAGAAAGCTATCCCTTTCCAGGTGGGAGTTTGACAGCTGTATAAAACCTAAGGTTTGGCTATGTACCTTAGTTGAATAAAAGCACAAGGTTAACCACCTTTACAAGCTTTCAACATAACATGGCTATGCATCCTTTAGATAAACCTCACCAAATGAAACTTTTTCCTATCCGTTTTTAATATTGTCCTTAGATTTTGATCAATTCTATGTCTAACTTTGAAATTCCATTTACAATGTAGTATGTTTTCAATGAAAAACCATAAAGTAGCATCCAATTGTTTCATGGTTTGTTGGGAAGATAATTTTAAAATAAACAATTTCCAAAAAAAAACATTTGTCAGCCAAGGTTATCCATAAAAGTCCCTGTCTGGAACTCATTTTCTCAGCAGGTCTCATTTTTGTAATCATAGGATTTAGCCATATTGTCATAACTTTGGAGGATTGGAATACTCATGGCCTTTAATTGCTTTTCTGTTGTTGGAAGACTTTTTAGAGTAACAAAGTACTTGTGTACAGATTTACTAAGAATGATCCTTATGTATCAAAGGAATGTAGCCTCAGATTATTTAATAGATGTTCATGAATTAGCAAGATTTTCCTGAATTTCTTTTTAAATTACATCTAGATACCCTAAATGTACCTATAGTCTTCCTTTAGTGAACATGAGTATAGGGCTTTCATAATAAACATTCACACTATTAGAAGATGGGTTTTCAATTCCAAAATCCAAATTTCTGCAGCATACACTTGTAATCACATGTCCTTAAGGCTAATAAGTTGCATTTATTAATGCATGAATGTTCCATAACAGTAGGAGAATAAAGCACTACAGTTATTTAAGTCTTAAATCATACTTAGACTAGCTAAGACAAGTTAGGAAACTGCCTTCACCATTTATCAGGACAGTTACTTGATAGCTGTTATATTTGCATTTGCTTAACATAATGTTTAAGGTTCAACAAATTACAAATTATTTTGAGCAACTAAAATTGACATATGTTATAGGAAAATTGTAAATTAGCCGCCTGAGAGAGAACCATCCTGCCCTGCATTGTAAGTTAGTAATTTAAATGCTGTATGTTTTTAATATTATGTTGTCAAGCAACATTTCATAAAGTAGTCTCATCATCTTCGTTGGCTGTTTTTCAGAGTAGAGTTCTCTATTTTAATAGATCATCCCACTTGTAAATTTATTATGGAACTACACTACAGACCTGTTTCAAAATGTGAAAAGGCATATATAAGAAATTAGGTTTGATTCTCTTCCTTCACCCCAATCAGATCGTCTGCGTATCTCCTGCATGGACTTGGTTTACTTACTTCTGAGGTTATAAAACCTGTTGTTTTTCAAACTCCTCTTTTGATGTATAGAGCCTGGAAATAAGGGGGCAAACACAAATGTATTCAGAGTGACCATAATGTTTTTAAAGACCACTGGGGTGCCATCAGGTCAAGAGCCACTGATTTTGGAAACAACTTTGTAAAATTATGTTTTTGAAGTGCTGAACTTTACAGGGGCTTGCCTTAATCTCTAGTAGTTTCAAGATGTATGCGCTATTGTTCTACATGTTAAAATGTTAAAATATTCTATGTAGCCCCAAAGGTGGGTAAAACAGAGTATAAGTAATGCCTAAATAAATAAGCTAAAAGGTGTCACTACAGCTGGATTTTTGAGAGAAAATGGGCATATGGAAATAGGCTATGTGAATAAACAAAAATAATGGCACCTTAAGATTGCACTATTTTATGCATTATTTTATATGCCATTTCATAGCCTGCACTTTAATCTCCAAAGAAACAATGTATTACGTCCCAGTTGTTCCTTATTATTAATAAATTTTTTCCTAAGACAGGGAACCTAATTCTATTTTACTATACTGAATTAGTTTCTTGGAGGTGGATTCCTTTTGAGTTCTCTATTTCCTTAGCCATAATATTTTCTAGGATCTGGGAACTCCCTATCTTGTCTATTTTCAACAGTGTATAATCTTAATTTAATATAATGTAAATTTCATTTTTGGTGATCAGCACATTCTTATATCCTACTCTATCAATGCGTACCCATTTGTTACACTTATCGAACCCCCTAAAAATATCATGCTATAAGTAAAGTTTGAAGCTAGGAATAAAAGGCATTCTGAAAGGAAACATCCTGTATGATGCAGTCTCTTAGAAATGGCTAGTTCTGATATGAAATCTAATATGTGCTATCCAGCTCTTTGACTTGGAATATATCTGCATTTCTCTAACTAGTATACAAAAGGTTAATAAGTTAAAACTACTTTTAAAAAAATAACAGACTTCTATAACCTGCCACCTGGGGCAAATTTTTTTTTTTTTAAGTGCTAAAGTAATCTACAAAAGGAGACAATTTTTACCACTGTTTGCCATGATTTTACTTTCAATAGCAATATAATATTGGTGATAAAGATGAAAGGCTTAAGTAATGTTGGCCTTTTCCAGCTTCCTAAGAATGTTTGTTAAATTTCTAAAGTTCAAAAATTAATCCCAAGCTTTTCCTATTGTGTCTGAAGAAAACCATGAGATTTAGAGGCAAATAGGTAGTACATTAGGTCCATTGCTAAATTATATTGGTCCATATTCAAGCTATACCAAAAGTATATATACCAGAAGTGTTTAAAATTCCTTTATGTGGTACCATGTCTGTTTACTTATGCTCGTGGGCAACAGTAAATTACTAGTTTACCTTCTGGAATTTTAATTGTTTATGACCTAATTCAATTATTGGAAAATGAAAAACACTCCCGGTCACACAACAGGGTACGGAAATAAATGTGTTGTTACCAGTGCTACTTGTTTTCTTTGTATTTCGTGCACAAAAGAATATGAAAGCAAATACCATATTAATAGCTGCCATCACTTGAAGCACTGTACTGTGTAGGTTTTACATATGGTACTTTAGTCCTCACAGCCACCTTACAAAGCAGGTTTTACTCTGCATGGGGAAGTTGAACTCCGGTTAAGTCACTAGTCCACAGTGTTACACAAATGACTAAGTGGGATTTGACTACTTACCTCCAAAACTTACGTACTTCCCACTACATTATGCTACATTCTAAAAAAGCTGGGAGCTATGAGTTAAGACTCTAAATTGCATTAATTCTAAATCTTAAGGTTAATAATATATGTATCCTCATTCCATGTATCAACTAGAAGCAGTTAATGCCAAAATCACATGCTAAGAGCATATAGAATTTGAGAGCAGGAAGAAGTTGGACTTGGAAGCAATTTTTTTCCTAAAGGTTTTTGACAGTGCTTTCAACCCAGGCATGCAAATAGAAGAAAGCATTTTTATGGCTTCTAGAACCTGTTAAGTAGGTGGCAGCAGATGTGGTGTGAGGCCTTTAGCATTCACTTATTGTTCCCCTACTATATATATAATACATGCTGCCAGACAATATAAAAGTAGTAACCACCAATTCTTTTGCCCTGCCAGGGGAGAATACAGGTTCTTTTTCTAAATTTCCTTCCAGCTCCAAAACTAAATAATAGAATTTCAAATGAAATAATCAGACAAGTCCTTATCTCTTTCTTAAAGGTATAAGCAAGATTGAGAATTGCTCAAAACAAAGTTCTCTGAGAAAAAGTAAACTTCTCTGATTGGTGCTTTACCTAGCCTATCCACGCTTCATGTTCACAAAGAAAGATGATATGACTATGCTCAAGTGTAAGAGTGATAGCAGTGCTGTCAGTTGTCCCAGCATCATAGCTGCATTCTAGTCATCCAGATACCATAGAAAGCTTAGGAAAATTAAGGCTGCTGCTGTATATCCCAATCTTCAGAAGGTAGTTCACGGTGGAAAATTTTTTTTTTTTTAAAGCTTTAGCTTACATAAATGTTAACATCGAAAATATAGGGGATTCCCATATACCTCACCCGCTCCCCCACCACACATTAACATCCTTCATTAGTGTGGTACATTTGTTAAAATTGATGAACACATATTGAAGTATTGCTACTCATCATGGTCTATAATTTACATTATGGTTTACACTTTGCATTGCGCAATTTTGTAGGTTTTGACAAAATGTATAATGGCCTGTGTCCGTCATTGCAATATCATAAAATTCACATATCCCTAAAACGCCCCATGTTACACCTATTCTTCCCCCTCCATCCCCTCAGAACCTCTGGTGACCACTGCCTTTTTATCACTATTACACTCTTCCATTTTTACAAAAATAATGTCTACTTTAGTCTATAGTTGGCAATCCCCCCTTATGCTTGTTCATTCCTCAACCTTGAGGATTTGGGGATGGTGATGCCCACTCTGCTTCCAGTTGAGGGGGGACCTAGATCCCATGGAGCAGATGGGTGGAACTGTCTTCCTTGCAATTGTAGATATTCTCTGTATTTTGGATGGGTGTTGTACATCATCATCCTTTTGTTAGTTGTCCCGGGCAAGTCATTAACTGGAGAGTAGGTGTTGGCTGCAGCTCTGCTGAGGTTTAGGGCTCAACCAGCTTATGAACATCCAGAAGATTTAAGTCTCTGGAACACACATTTAACGGGTATAGTGCTAATTATAGGTTCAAATAAAAGGGGCAGAGAACCATGTGTGGGAACATTATAAATGAGTCCACCTCCAATACATAGGATGGATAGGTTATCATATAATTCAAGATAAGTCCCACTGGCAGGGTGCCTATTTCCTGGGGTTGTCTTCCTGCCTATCATTCGCGATGTCTCAGGAGACCCCTGCTTGAGGCACTGTTTACTGCGGCAGTCAGTGAGATCCTCCCGAGACGTGCATAAACATAATCTCGACCTCCCAACTCACTTTGAAATCTCAGTCATAAAAACTCATTTGTATTTAATATTCCCCCTTTTGATCAAGGTCTTTTTCCAAATGCATCACTAGTTGGCACTTGGTAATAATCCCTCGGTGCCAGGAAAGGGTGGAAATCTTGATTTCTATATTTTCCAAGTGGCTCAGTTACTGCCCTATAAGTCACATTGTTAGAAAAACAAGGATCTTTAAAATAAAAATAAAAAAGTATCCATTATTTATAACTTCCCCATGTTGTAATTTGTTTCCTGAAACAATTCTTTTGGGTTCCATTAAAGATAATTCTCTTGTCCAGAAGTGTCTCAACTTGTTTGTGTGCAGTCTTCTGATTTTCGGTGAATCATTTCCTTAAAGCAAAATTATAGGAAATTGAAAGAAAACAAACTAGAGTGGTGTTTGAGCAAAAAAGTACAAATGATGACTGAAAAGGAAATACAAATCAAGGATGAACTCAATTTTCACTCTATTCTATTTACAGAAACAATCAACTAAATAGCTTTCAACTTTCTCTACTTTTGTGTTGTTTTTTATTCTTTCCCCCCTTTTCTTTAGATTGAACAAAAGCCAATTTCTAATGAACCGATTTGTTCAGAGTCTATGAAGCAGCAGTGTAAATAGTAAAATCAGCTCCAAAATGCAACACCGCTCCCTGAAGAGAGGACTAAAATTGTTTTTCTTTCGAGGGTGGATGTGGGCTTTAATAATAGAGTGCTTTAGCTCCTTAGACAACCTTTTTCCATACCCCTATGCACTGCCATTGAAGCTGCCTTCTATTCCCAAAGTATCTGTGAAATGCAGCTTGTGCCTTCCTCCTAAGAGGACAAAAAAGGAATAAATGTCAAGGGCTAACGCCATGCCGCGCACATGGTAAGCTCATGATAAATAGCAGTGATATATAGAGATTAGGATATGACTACAGAAATAGAGGTAGAGCCTTTATACAAAGTGTATATGCTAACACCATGGCACCGAGGGACCCTCACTTCCCTTCACCCTAGGGGCAGTGTCTGCATTGAGCATAGATGGAGGCACCAGGGAGCCAACCGGGACCTCCCATGTGGGAAGCAGGCACCCAACCGCTTGAGCCACATCCGCTCCCCGTATGTCTGGCTCACAGCCTTTCACTCCAGACGCAGCTGCTCAAAGAGCTTACATAATGCCTAGGCGTAAGCCTGTACATTAAAAAATACTCAGATGCATGTTTTTTAATGTTCTTCCTTAAAGCACAGAAAACCATGCTGTCAACTCTTACAGGCTTTCTAGCCTCCTGGGGAAAGGTATTTTCAGTTTGTCTTTGTTTTTGGCTTCACTTAAAATCCTAGAGGAAAAAGGATTCTTTGGAGATGATTTGGGAAATTAACAACACCTTCTTTTCCAGGAGGTAACTGAGTGATTTGCACAAGATCACATGCCTTGATAGTGGCAAGTCAGGATCACTTAAATCTTTCCTCATCTAACCACAGTGCTGTCCCATCTGCCCCACTAAGGACCAAAGGAGTTCTTGAAGTGTTATGTATCTGTCTCCGCGTGGGCTTAGAGGTGAGACAGAAGGAGTGGACCTTGGACTGCCCTTGGTAGAATGAAGAGAGGAAGCTCTTCAAAACTCCTTGCAGTGTTGAGCAATAGATATTATCACCACTTTATGAGGCAACTTAGTGTAAACATTAGGCATACCAGCTCAGGAATCAGAATAAATGGGCTCCTAATTCCTTCTCTGCCTAAATGTCCTAATCCATTTACCTGCTAGGTATTAGCAGCTTGGGTCCTTAACTGTCTGAGGCTCAGTTTCATTACTTATTAAATAGTTCCTACCTCATAGGATTGTTGCAAAAATTAAATAATCCAAATAAACCATTAGTCTCAGCACCTAGTTAGTATTTAGTGTGTGCTCACAAATGTTCTTGTTAGAGACAATGAAGAGCCATATCACACAGCTTGCACAAAGCAACTCGAGTGAATTTCCATGATACAGATATTTCTCTCCTAAAAAAAAAAACCAGACATTCCTTGTAAGGTGTGGACTGCTGATCAACAGCTCCTGAATCACCTAGGAGCTTCTTTGAAATGTGTCATCTTAGTCCCCACTGAATCAAAATCCGCATTTTTTAAAACAAGATCCCAGGTGATTAGTTTGCATGTTAAAAGTTGAAAAGCTCTGCTGTAGGGCACATTTACTGTTTTGAATCCATGATTTGTTTGATGCTGCACAGCTCATCTCCCCATATATTTAGCCAAAGAGAGAAGGAAGATAGGAAGGAAGGAAGGGAAGGAGGGAGGGAAGAGAGGAGGGAAGGAAGGAAAAAATTTAGCATTGGTCTGGGACGGCTTTTTGCTTTGGTGCCAGCAGGGATCATGACCATCAGCAAACCTGAACTGGAGAAGAACAGTTTCACCGTCTTTGGTGTCATAAAAGAAATGTCTATTAAAATCTCCACCAGTATCATACTAACTTTAGAAAATAAACTATTTGAGGGAAGTGGATGTGGCTCAAGCTATTGGGCTTCTGTCTACCATATGAGAGGACCCAGGTTCGAGCCAGACCTGCTGTGTGGCAAGATGATGACTCAGTAAAAAGAGAGATGTGGGGAAAGAGTCAAGTCAAGACTCTCAGAAACCAGAACTGAGGTGGTGCAAGCGATAGGGTGCCTCTCTCCCACATCGGAGGTCCCTAGGATTGAATCCCAGTGAAGCCTAGAGGAGAAAAGTGAGAAGAGAAGACAAAAAAGAAAAATAGACACAGAAGATCACACAACAAATAGACACAGACGGCAAAAAAACAGCAGTGGGAGGAAGGGAGGGAAAAGTAATATGTAAAACATCTCTCTTTAAATAAAAAATATTTTTAAAAAATAGAAACTATTTGAAAAATCTAAATGTTCATCAATAGAGGACTGGTTAAGTAAATTGTGATACATCCTTACAATGGAATACTGGGCAGCCTATAAAAAGATAATGAGGTTCTTTATCTACCAATATGGAGATATCTCTAAGGCAGATTGTTAAGGGGAAAAAGCAAGGTACAAAATGGTATGTAT
>JAQZBX010094349.1:0-12038 GCA_029593785.1 Cabassous unicinctus | reverse complement strand
TTTTAAAATATAGAGAGTGAATAATAATAATATGAACATGAAAAAATCTGCCTGTGAGTGGGAGTGGGGCATGAACACAGAAGGGCTACATCACTGGCTGTGTTTCAGACTCTGGAAGACAGAGATAATGGTTTTCAAGCATATTCTGAATACACAAGAGCTAAATTTCTTTACTAACATGATTAACAAAATATGTTCTTCTTTACCTACAAGGTTTTATTTTATTTCTTTCTTTAAAAATTTCTTAGATGTTTGTGCAATTTTCTTGACCCCTAAAGAAAATATTTTAATTTCCTAAGAATAGGAAAATGCCCTATACTTTTTAGAACTGAATTTCAAACAAGGATCACCTTTCCTCTAGGTTCCAATAACTGATTCATAATCTTGATTTATGTCCTTATCAGATGTCCCTTTAGCATTCAAATGTATACTAACAGTCTTTGACTCAATCTAGTCTATTTTTCTAGCAAGCACATTACAAATCTTTGAGCTTCTATCCATTACCAAATTCCAAAGCCATTTCCACATTTTTGATATTTCCAATAGCAGTACCCCACTCCTGGTATCAAAATCTGTTTTAGATTTCCTGGGATGCTCAAGCAAATATCATCAAAGAGGTTGGGATAAACAATGAGAATTTATTTATTAGCTCACAATTTGAGGCTAAGATAGAAGTTAAAATCAAAGCATCATCAAAATGATGCATTCTCCAAAAGTCTATCGTCCTCTGAGGCTGACTGCTGTCAATTCTTGGTCATAAGTTTGTCTGCCACATGTCAAAACACATAAAAGTGTTGGTCTCGCTTCTCTTCTGGATTCTGTTAACATTCAGGTTATGGCTGGTCCCTCTGTGGATATCTTTCTCTGAGTTTCATTTTATTTACAAAGGACTCTAATAATAAGATTACTAGATGTGGGCTGTGTCACATCTAAACTGAATTAACCTCATCAAAAGGCCCTATGTACATTGGGTTCACACCCACTGCAGTGGATTAAGTTTAAGGAGATATTTTTCTACAATACATACCTCCAAACAATCACATGTGAATATTGGTCTTTTCAACTAATATGCTGGATTCAAAACTAGAACCATCACTTGAGTACTATAACTGTGGGAAAGCTACTTACTCCCTCAGTATAGTTATCTATGAAATGTATACTTTAGAATATTTATCTTGGGAACTTATTTTGAAAATCCAATGAGATAATCCATGTTTAGAAAGAAGATTTTTTTCTCAGCACTTTCTGTTTTTGTTAGGGATCAATTATCCTAATTAAAAATGAATGTGAGTGTGGCAATATGGCCAATGAGGTAGGCAGATATAGCTAAGTTCTCACTAAAACAACTGAGAAGGAGGCAATCACTGCCTTGTTGACATGCTTTGGGATACAGCAGACCAGGACCCTGCTTCACAACTCCCAGGGGAGTCAGGGACAGACAGGAAGAGGCTGAAACAGCAAGTTGTGATTTGTTGATCCTCCTGGTTGCTGTTAAGGGCTCCCCTCCCTGACACCTGAGATATTGAGTGAGGGTAAAACTCTTGGCAAATTGTATCTGACTGAGAGGAGAACAGACTTTGTCCTCCCTGCCAGCTCCTTTAGATACATATAGAGTGGGAGGGTGCTCTGGGTCATCTATGAAGGTACAGGAAAGATAAGGAAGCTAAAGAAAATTCTTAAGTTTCTTGCCTCTGTGGCTGGAAATGGCACATATACACTGCCCTCAAGACAAGGAGCCTAGGTGGAGCCACTGGCTCCCTCTTCCAAAGGGACTGTGACTGCAACCTCCCTCAGAGGAAGAGGGATCTGGGAAGGTAGAGAATGGTTTCTTTGCATTTTTTTTTTTAGCCAGATGAGCCCCCTTGGGTGTCAGAAGGGACCCTGACCCAACAGGGACAGGGGAGCAAGATCTCCTCAGGCAGGTTGTCACACCCTGCAGCCTAGGTAAAGTGAGGAACTACATTAGAAAGGAGGCACAGATAACATACTAAGCAGCAGGAGTGAAGGGAATCTAACCTGCCTGAGGAAGGCTGATAGCCTTCTGAAAGACTCTCTAGCCTAGGAGACAGGCTAGCTCAGAGGAGATGGAGCATGCCCCCAACAGTATACATCCCAACAGGCCTACTGCAAGACATATACTTATCAACTTATCCAATGCTTAAGACAAAGAGAGAACACTGAAACCACCAAGAGAAAAGAGAACCATTACTTACAAGGGAAGCTCAATAAGATTAAGTGCTGATTTCTCATCAGAAGCCATGGAGGCAAGAAGGCAATGACATGACATAGTTAAGGTGCTAAAAGAAAAAAAATCTTCCAGCCAAGAATTCTCTATCCAACAAAACTAGCACCAAAAAAAGAGGGAGAGATCAAAATATTCACAGATAAACAGAAATTAAGAGAATATGTCAATAAGAAACCTTCACTTCAAGAAATACTAAAGGGACTTCTGCAGGTCAAAAAGAAAAAAAACAGGAGCAAGTTGGAGGAGAGTGTAAGAATAACTAAAAATACATCAAGAGAAATATAAAAATATATGACATACATAAACTCAAGGAAAATATGGTTAATGTAAATAATGCATTGATAGTTAAAACATTAAATGTTAATGGATTAAACTCACCAGACAAGAGAAATAGATAGGCAGAATGGATGAGAAAATATGATCCATCTATATGCTGCCTACAAGAAACCCACCTTAGACCCAAGGATGCAAGAAGGGTGAAAGTGAATAAAATAAATGGTTGGAAAACAATTAAACAAACAAACAATAATGAAAAAAGGGCAGGAGTAGCTATACTAATATCAGACAAAATAGACTTTAAATGCAAAGCTATTGTAAGAGACAAAGACAGACACTATATATTAATAAAAGAGGCAATCATTCAAGAAGAAAGAACAATCATAAACAATTATGTGCCCAGTTGGGGTGCCTCAAATTGCATGAGGCAAACACTGGAAAAACAAATTGGAGAAATAGATACCTATACAATTATACTGGGGGACTTTAATACACCATTATTTCCACTAGACAGAACATCTTGACAGAGAATCCATAAAGAAACAAGGACTTTGAATAATACCTTAGAGATTCTGGACCTAATAGATATACAGAACACTACAGCCAAATAGAGCGGTATAAACATTCTTCTCTTGTTCACATGGATTATTCTCTAAGATAGAACACATGCTAGGCCACAGAACAAATCTCAATAAATTCAGGAATATTGAAATTATAGAAAGTAATTTCTCTGACCACAAAGTAATGATGCTGGAAATCAACAAAGTCTGAGAACCAGATTAGGCAAAAATATATGAAAATTAAACAAAACACTCTTAGACAAACAAAGGATTAAGAAGGAAATCTCAAAAGAAATCAGTAATTACATTGAAATGAATAAAAATGATAACACAACTTAGCAAAACCAATGGGATGTAGCAAAAGCTGTACTGAGAGGGAAATTCATAGCCATAGATGCATATATCAAAAAAGAAGACAGAGCCAAAATCAAAGACCTAACAGTACACCAGGAAGAATTAGAAAAAGAACAAAAAAGTAACCCCAAAGGAAGTAGAAAAAGGAAATAACAAAGATTAGAGCAGAACTAAATTAAATTGAAAATAGGAAAGCATTAGAAAAAATAGACAAAACCAAAAGATTGTTCTTCAAGAATATCAATAAAATTGACAAATCCTTAGCTAGACACAAAGAAAAAATGAGAGCAGATGCAAATACACAAAATAAGAAATGAGGAAGGGGATATCACCATGGACTACAGAGGAATAAAGAGCATCATAAGAGCTTACTTTGAAAATTTATGTGCCAACAAGTAGGATAATTTAAAGGAAATGGGCAAATTCCTAGAAAGACACAAGCAGCTCACATTGACGAAGTAGAAATTGATGAACTCAGCAGACCAATCATAAGTAATGAGATAGAATCAGTCATCAAAACCTCCCAACAAAGAGGAGCCCAGAACCAGATGGCTTCACAGGTGAATTCTACAAAAATTGCCTAAAGAACTAACAATCCAGCTTAACCTCTTCCAAAAAATAGAGGTAGAAGGAACACTGTGTAACTCATTCTATGATGCCAACATTACCCTAAAATCAAAGCAAAACAAAGATGCTACAAGAAAGGAAAATAACAGACTAATCCTCTAATGAGCCTAGATGTTAAAATCCTTAAAAAAATACTTGCTAACTGTATTCAACAACATATCAAATGAATTATACAGCATGACCAAGTGGGTTCCATCCCTGGTAAGCAAGGATGATTCAACATAAGAAATTCAATCAATGTTAAAAAGATCAAAAGAAAAAAGTCACATGATCATGTCTATAGATGCAGAAAAAGCATTTGACAAAATACAGCTCCCTTTCCTGACAAAAACACTACAAAAGTTAGGGATGAAGGAAACTTCCTCAACACGATAAAAAGTATATATGAAAAATCCACAGCTAACATCATATAAAATGGTGAAAACCTCAAATCTTTTCCTCTAAGAGCAGGAACAAGGAAAGAATGCCCATTATCACAACTCCCATTTGACATTGTGTTAGAAGTACTTGCTCAAGCATAGGCAAGAAAAAGATATAAAAGGCATCCAAATTGGATAGGAAGAAGTTAAAATTTCATTATTTGCAGATCACAAGATCCTATACATAGAAAGCCCTAAGAAATCTAGAGTTATAAATAAATTATAAATAAATTCAGTAAGGTCACAGGTTATAAGATCAACGCTCAAAAATCAGTAGCATTTCTGTACACCAATAATGAGCAATCTGAGGAGGAAATCAAGAAAAAATCCCATTTACAAGAGCAACTAAAATAATCAAATACTTAGGAATAAATTACTTAAAATTATAAATGACTTATATGCAGAAAACTAGACAACACTGTTAAAGGAAATCGAAGAAGACATAAGTAAATGGAAGACTATTCCCTGTTCATGGATAGGAAAACTAAACTTCATTAACTTGACTACCCTACCCAAACTGATCTAAAAATCACCACAACATTTTTTACTGAATTGGAAAAACTAACTATGAAATCTATTTGGAAGGACATGAGGCATTGAATGACCAAAGACATATTAAAAAAGAAAATTGAAATCAGAAGAATCACACAATCTGACTTTAAAACATACTACAAAGCTACAGTGGTCAAAACTACATGGTATTGGCACAAGGATAAACATGCTGACCAAATGGAACTGAATTGAGAGTTCTTATATAAAGCCTCACATATACTGTCATCTGCTGTATGACAAGGACACCAAACCAACTCAAGGAGAAAATGTCCTCTTCAACAAATGGTACTTGGAGAACAGGATATCCATATCCAAAAGAATGAAAAAGAAACACCATCTCACATTTTATGAAAAAATTAACTCAACATGGATCAAAGATCTAAATATAAGAGCCAAGACCATAAAGACCTTGGAAGATAATGTAGGGAAATATCTACAGGATCTTGTAATAGGAAATGCTTTCATGAACCAGATTACACCCACATGTCTCTCATGTAATATTAATTCCTATAATACTAGGAATAGGCCTACTGCTATCCCTCACTGGGACAGGGTTAGATGCCTCCACACTGGGCCCACAGCAGCAAACCATACAGGCTAACACAAATCTCCCTGCCACTCTAGCTATCTCCTTGCAAAACCTCCAAGAAACTTTAGCCCTAATGCAGCAGTCCCATAAGTTCCCAGCCCAAATGGCCCTAAACAACTGTCTGGCTTTAGACTGCATACCAGCCAGACAGCATGGAGTCTGCTGTTTTTATATTAATAATTTTGGGAGGGTTCAATAGGACATATGCACCTTACCACACAAATAGAAACAATACCTACATCTCACCCAAGTTTTCTCCAAAATCCCCACATTAACAAATGGTTTCAATATGTCCTCATTGATAGATTCTACATTTTAGAGTGGCTGGCAAAGGACTGGGTTTCTTCTCTGTGCACTCTTTGGCATTTTCCTACTCACTACCTTGCTCAAATGCTTACTTAAATATCTGGGCTGAGCCTTCCCTGTAGCATTTAACATTTCCTCTGTTCAAGTAATTCAGTCTCAGGCAATGGCCTTGGCATCCCAGTGTCCTTTATCCTGGGAACAGTCAGAACATCAGTTATTTGTTGCCAAGGCCCATCCAATGCTACGTCAGGACAGATAAGCTGTCCCTCCCTGAAATCTGGGCAGTAAACTTAACCTGTGTCCCACTTGGTCATGGACCCTTCCTGCTAAAGCCTTGTGAAAGACCCAATAAGAAAAAAACATGCTAAAGTAATGCAGTCCATCCTCAGCTCCCCAAGTGCAGGTTACACCTTTGCTAAGCTCTGGGATGGAGAGGACTTCTGCTTGTACCTCTCTGGTCACCCTGCCCAACTTGAGGACCTGTAAATAATAAACCCATAAACTTTCTCATTGTGACAACTTCCTTGAAGCCAAACCCATGATCCCTCCCTGCAAGGCTGGGGAAACTTTCTCCAAGGGACCCCTTGGGGAACTTTCCCCAGAGGCCTCCTTTATGTGAAGCCTGAGCAAACTGTTTAGTTACAAGCTCCCCACAGGAAGAGTAAGACACTTCCAAACCATATTCCATTTCTTAACCAAACTGAACCTACTCTAACTTTAATTAGATCAAGTCTTTTTTCTTATTACAATAGGATCAAAACCTTTTGCATTGCTTTAAGAATGTAAACTAAATCACTCATACTGCCCTAGCGTGTCTGCATGATCTCACTTATCTTCATGCTCCCTAATGTTGTCAATGTTAAAGCCACACTATACTGTCTTATCATCATAAACTTGCCATGCTCTTTCACCCAGACATATTTGACTGTCCTCTTCATTCCTGACCCCAGCAGTCTGGCTGTCCACCTGTCCTTCAGGATATTCCCTCATGCATCACTTTCTTGTGGAAGCTTCCCTGACCTCACTAAAAAACTCAGAAGCTCTCTAAATCACCTTCTTCCAGGTACATTTCACTCAAACTTTGTGGAGCACAATTTCATATATTAATATTATCATGCAAATTATTTCATATTATTTTATCTTATTTCCATAAATGAACTATGTTGCATATTTCAGAAATGAAAACCATATAAAAGACAAATTCAGAAATATATATCTTGTATATTTGATAGGGTAAAGAGAACATATATTCATCATCAAAAATTATGGATTTTCAATATTTTAAAATATCATTAGCATTGAACACTCTGGCTCTTTCGAGTTTCTGCTATTTCAAATATTACTGGAAGAAATAAACATTTACAAACATTTTAAACATGAGTCTGTATGTGTATATATGTGTTTGTATGTATATATATGTATGAATGTGTGTGTAATTATATATGATTAATTCTTAAAAGTAAAATTATTGTTCTAAGAGAAAATGCATTAATACATTTAATAGATATTAAAAATTTGTCTTTAAAGTTGTAAAATTTTACACTGCCAGCAGCCATATATAATGTCCAATGGCCATATAAGAGTGGCATTTCTCTGTAACTCATTAAAAGAGATCACTTTCACAATGTTTGATTTACAAATCTGATGGTGAGAAATGTTTTGATTTTTTAGTTATCATTTTCATTATTTATAAGTTTAAAATTTCACATGTATTCAAAGATCAGGTCATTTGTATTTAATATGGGTGAAATCATTCTTCATTTATGTTTCTCTTTTTCTGTTGTGCTATTTTTCCTTTCCATTTCAATGTCAATAATTTTTATAAGAACTATTAACCAGGTAGGCAGAGAAAATGGCATCAGTTTAGTTGGGCACTCACCATCTCACTCTTGGAGGACAGCTGATTGGAGACAGGATCCTGCCTGAGTGGTCTGTTCTGGGGGCCCACAGAGCGAGGACGTTGGGGACATCAATCTGGAGGGAGCTGGACAGCGAGGTGGATTGTTCAGGAAAGAATTTTGAGTTTTTCCCCAGCTGTGGTAGTGGACATGCATGGCTGAGCCCCACCCTTGGGGCAAAAGGCTGGGACAAGCCCCAACTCCTGCTAGCAACCCAGTAAGATGGAGCATTCTCCAAGAGTGGGAGGGTTCTGACAGAAGGTGGAGAGGGGTTTCCTTTCTGTGGTTTAGTTGCCTGGACCCCCTCACAGCTTTGGGGAGCAAACCACCAAGTGGCACCAGGCTGAGGGGACAGGCAAATCTGCTGAGGAAGCCTGATTTACATAACAGCCCTGTGATACAGAGGCTTGGCTAGAAAGGGGGCAGAGTCAGCCAATTTTATCATTCTGCACTGACAAGTATCAGGGCTTCAGCTCCCCTGGGGAGGCCAGGCAGTGGGAAGTGTTTGGTAAGTTTCCACAGGCATATTTAGGGTCCCCTAAGCAGAGGGGATGGTCTAGAAGAGGCCCTCATTTGGGTTCCTTATTTCTCCAAAAAAAAACGGTTACTTAAAAAATTTTTTTTTAACTTTGTTTAATTGCTAAAATCTGCCTCAAAACCTGCATATAGAACCCTGCAGGGTAATTGATTGATGAATACAAGCAGGCTGAGAGGCTCCACAGGGTCCCAAGAAGGAACACTGTTCTTCCTTAGCTTTGTTTGACTGCTTGCTTGTGTGGTTTTTTTGGTTTTTCTTTGTTTGTTTGTTTGTCTCTTGCTTTTCTTTCCCCTCTTCTCCCCCCATCTTTTTTTTTAAATTAGGTGCTGCTGGCTTGTCTCTTCTTTGCTGTGCTTCTTCTTCCATGATTTCCCATTTTCTGTCTATACTGATTTTGTCTCCCAGACCTATCTCTTTTCCTTCCTTCATCTTTCTACCTCCTGTTTTCTGTGGTAGTTCTTACATATCACATTTTTTCATTTGTCTGCAACTTCAAGGGTGTCAATTTCTATCTTATGTATTCTGTTTTCTTATTTTTTAATTATTATTAACTTTTTCCTCTCAGCCCTTCTTTTACTCCTTCTCTCTCTCCTCATCATTCTGGCCTTCTAAATCATTATATATATTTTCCTCTATTTGGTTTTGCATTCCATTGTAGGTACTCCACTTTTGCCCCTATTACTCTACACTGCCTACATGAGTTAAATATTCATTTTCCAAGTCTTATATGGCCCCTCTTCTAACTTTTATCGATATTATTATTATCCTTCTGCCTTTCTCACCTCTTTTGATTCCTGTGGCCCTAATCTTTAACCTTCAAGGGAACATAGAAAGAAGCAAGGAAGTAGAATAAGAAGAACAAAGTGTCAAAGAGAAAACTTAACACACACACAGAACCACCAGCTAAATAAAACTCTAGAGCAGAGAGAGAAGCTAATCAAGTGAATAAACCCATCAAGATAAAATGATGACCAGAGGGCAACAAAAAATTACAAACCACACTGAGAAACAGGAAGACATGGCCCAGTCTAATGAACATACTAAAAAACAGGAACAGATGCAGAACATCAAACAACTAATCAAAGCTGTCCAAAGAAATATTATGGCCCAAAAAATGACATGAAAGAAGAGAATAAGGATATTAATAAGACACTGGGAGAACATACTGAAGAAATTGTAAACACATATAAAAAGATAACGGATATGATGGTGATCAACGGCACAATACAAGAAATCAAAAAGATGGTGGACTCATATAATAGCAGATTTGAACAGGCAGAAGAAAGAATTAGTGATGTGTAAGACAATACAGCTGAAATCAAACAGATAGTAGAACAGATAGATAAAAAGATAGAAAAAATCCAGCAGGAACTTAGAGATATAACCGACAATGCAAAATGCACAAACTTACACATTATAGGCATCCCAGAAGGTGAAGAGAAGTGAAAGGGAACAGAAAGAATGTTGAAGGAAATAATGGCTGAAAACTCCCCAAACCTATTGAGGGAGATGGATGTACTTGTCCAGGTAGCACAAAGCACCCCAAATAGTATAAATCCCAACAGGCCAACTCCAAGACATATGCTTGTCAAAATGTCCAATGCTCAAGACAAAGAGAAAATACTCAAGGCAGCAAGATAAAAGAGAACCATCACATACAAGGGAAGCACAATAAGATTAAGTGCTGATTTCTCATCTGAAACCATGGAGGCAAGAAGATAGTTGTATGACATAGTCAAAGTACTAAAAGAATAAAACTTCCAGCCACAAATTCTCTATCCAGCAAAAACGGCATTCATAAAAGATCTAGAGTTCAAAACCTTCACAGATAAACAGAAATTAAGAGAGTATGCCAATAAGAAACCTGCACTTCAAGAAATACTAAAAGAATTTCTACCAGTTGAAAGGAAAAAACAGGGGAGACAGAGTTGGAGGAGAGTGTAAGAACAACTAAAAAGACAAAAGGGAATTAAAAACAATATATGACATACATAAACCCAAAAGAAAATATGGCTGCTTTAAGAAATTCATTGAGATTAATAACACTGAATGTTAATGGATTAAACTCACCAGTCAAGAGACACAGATTGGCAGAATGGATAAGGAATTATGATCCATCTATATGCTGTCTAAAAGAAAACCCCCTTCAACCCAAAGATTCAAGAAAAGGCTGAAAGGGAATGCCTGGGAAACAAGTTTACAAGCAAAATAAAACCAAAAAAAAGGGCAGGAGTAGCTATCCTAATAGCAGACAAAATAGACTTTAAATGCAAAACTATTGTAAGAGACAAAGATGGGCACTATATATTAGTAAAAGGGATAATCTCTCAAGAAGAGAGAACAATCATAAACATTTATGCACCTAATCAGGGTGCCTCAAAATACATGAGGCAAACTCTGGAAAAACTAAGTGGAGAAATAAATGCCTCTACAATTTTAGTGGGGGACTTTAATACACCATTATCACCATTAGACAGAAGATCTAGACAGAGAATCAATAAAGAAGCAAAGACACTGAGAAATACATTAGAGGATCTGGACCTAATAGACATATACAGAATACTACACCCAAATACAGTATGATATACATTCTTTTCAAGTGCACATGGATATTACTCCAAGCTAAACTACATGCTAGGCCACAGAAAAAATCCCAATGAATTCAAAAAGATTGATATTATATAAAGTAATTTGTCCAACCACAAAAGAATGAAGTTAGAAATCACTAAGGGCCAGAGAAACAGATTAGGCACAAAGATATGGAGGTTAAACAACACAATCTAAGAGAAACAGTGGGTCAAAGAGGAAATCTCAAAAGAAATCAGTAACTGCCTTGAAACTAATGAAAATGAAAACACAGCATATCAAAACCTATGGGATGCAGCCGAATCTGTCCTGAGAGGGAAGTTCATAGCCATAACTACATATATTAAAAAATAAGAAAGAGCTAAAATTGAAGACCTAATTGCACACCTCTAGGAATTGGACAAGCAAAAACAAACTAAACCTAAGGGAAGTAGAGAGAAGATAATGATAAAGATTAGAGCAGAAATAAATGAATTAGAGAATAAGAAAGCACAGGAAAAAATAAAACCAAAAGCTGGTTCTTCGAGAGGATCAATAAAATTTACAAACCCTTAGCTAGATTAACAAAGAAAAATAGAGAGCAGATGCAAATACACAAAATAAAGAATGAGGAAGGAGATATATCTACTGACCCCACATTAATACAGAGTATCATAAGTGGATACTTTGAGAAATTATATGCCAACAAGATTGGTAACTTAGAGGAAATGGACAAATTCCTAGAAACTCACAAATAGCCTACATTGATGAAAGAAGAAATTGATGAACTCAACAGTCCAATTACAAGTAAAGAGATAGACTCAGTCATCAAAACCTCCCAACTAAGATGAGCTCAGGACAATCTTCACAGCTGAATTCTACAAAACACTCTGGAAAGAGCTAACACCAATACTGCTTAAGCTCTTACAAAAAATAGATGTAGAAAGAACATTTCCTAACTCATTGCATGATGCCAACATTACGCTAATACCAAAACCAAACAAAGATACCACAAGAAAGAAAAATTACAGACCAATTTCTCTAATGAACATAGATGCTATAATCCTCAACATCATATTTGCTAATTGCATTCAACAACATAGCAAAAG
>JAQZBX010094348.1:0-12038 GCA_029593785.1 Cabassous unicinctus | reverse complement strand
GAACAATTTTTTTTTAATATTCTAGTAGCCACGTTAAAAAAAAAAACTAAAAAAAACAGGTGAAATTAACCTTTATTAATATACACATATTAAAATAATATGAACAAAATATTACATCAACACATAATCAGAATAAAATATTTATTAGATTTTTAATCATACTGCATCTTTGAAAAATATTATATATTTGACATTTATATAAGATCTCAATTTGGACTAGTCACATTTCAATTGCTCAGTAATCACATTAGTTCTGTGGTTGAAACATAATTCCAGACCCTATCTATGGGCTTAGATCTGAGTTAGAATTCACTAAATAAATATTTTATTATATTTTATTTAATTTTGTAAGGATATAATTATTAATTTTTGTTTTGTTAGAATTACCTATAATAATATGTATTGCATGCATGTGGTTGTGGGATCTATTTGTAATTATCAGCCCATGGCTTTAAAAAAAGCCATTCTGACTAAACAAAAAGCCTAAACTAAAAGACTTCTTGTCTTTTCAGAAGTAATTTCGGTATCAGAGGATATCAATTGCTATTGTCCTCAGAACTACTCTAAGTTTATGAGATGTTTCAAATTATACTGATATCTAGCCTTCATGTTCACATAAAGGCATTACAAGGCACTATTACTCTGTAAGAAGATGCCAATTTATATAAAAATGCTGCCATAGGAAACATAAAAGAGCTATAATGAATGCAAAGCTCTGCATAACAAGCTATAAAAAGTTCCTTGAAATAAAACAAATGTCTTGTAATACAATCCTGCTAAAACTTTCTAATTCATTTTTTTTAGGGAAAATGTCCACATTTCCTTAATGTGAAACAATGAATATTGTTTCTTCTATATTTTATTACTAATAACTGAACTTCACTCAGATACTCTCCTTTAAATTACAGTTTTACTCTCCTGCTGTTTTCAGACACTATTCATATATAATAGTATTATTAATTTTCATTAAAATAGAACAAAAATCATCTGTATGCCATCAGTATAACAACCTAAATAACCTAGTTAACATCAATATAATTGGTATATTTAACAATATACTCAGCTTAGTTTGTGGGGAAATAAAATCCTCTATCGTAGTGTTTTCCTTATTAACTTTTATAATTTGCATTCATTATTAAATATAATTTTAATATATTATCAATTATAATTATTTTCTAAAGTCTTACCTCCTTTCTTTTTGAATAGGATATGAACCCATGAAGCTAACATTGCTCTCATTTTTATTGTTCAATTATATTAAACTTGCTATCAATTACTTTATCTTCATGATTCCCACAAATTTCCTTATCTCTGTTTTTACATTTTATTTATTCTATCTTTTTACATTTCTAAACTTATGGAGTTTTAATACTGTTGTGAAGCTACAATGGTTACTTCTGTTATTGGTTATTGGGTCAAGCAAACTCTTGTAAGGGATTTATTGTAAAAAAGTAGTTTGAGAGTTAATATTCATTATGAGAAAATGTTTTGCATTCAGATATTATATGTTAAAGCTGACATAATTTGAGTTGTTAGAAATAAGAAAAGTTATATTATTTGAATCAGGAGAATATGTTGCATTTTTTGAGACATTAGGGAAAATAAAACCAAATAAATAAATGATTTTGCTTTTTCTGAACTCAAAATTCAGATGAGGCAACAGCATGCTAGAGTTCAGGAACATGGGGCAGAAATCCAGTATCTAGCAGTGACTCCATTTCTCCATTTGATGCCTAATAGTACAGAATAACTTATTTTGGAAGAGTTAAGAGGAAGCCTGAGCTTCTGTACTATGTTAAAGAAAGAAAAAGATATAAGCATTGTTCCAGTACATAGAATGAACTCAAAATAGTGAAACATAAGATAGGAAAGTGGCCACTGATTAAAGTGACTCTTTAAGGATCCGATTAATATTTTTGGTTGCTTTGTATTTGTAGCAGCTTGACATTGTTTATGAATTCCAAAAATAGATATTGGATTGTGTTTGTAAACTGGTCTGTTCTTCTGGGCATATTAGATTGTATTAAATTCAGAGGTTTCACATTTATGTTATCAAATCAAGATTAGGGCTTTTATTTGACCATGTCATTAGAGTGTGGAGGGTAGAATACCCACCCCCTTGATGGGAATAAAACCGACTCTCACACAGAAGTTAATTAGAGAATTAGAAGCAGAGACTTTACTCTTTGACACTGGAGCCCCGGGGAGAGATAAGCCATTCACCTGATAGGTTGCAGCTGGCTTTGTGGAGAGAGCAGAGCAGCTGAGCATGGAGAGAAATGAGCCCTGGGGAGAAAGATGAACACTCCAGCCTACAGCTGAGATCAGGAGAAGCTGGGACTACAGAGCCTTAAGGGAAAAGAAGGAAGGCTGAAGCTTTGCAGACATCACCTGCCATTTTGCTACAACACATGGCCATTGACTTTGGGTAAGAAGGTACCTCTTATAGTGCCTTGAGTTGGACTCTTTAGGGCCTTGTGACTGTAAGCTTCTACCCAAAATAAATATCCTTTATAAGGCCAACAGAATTCTGGTACTTTGCATCAGCACCCCTTTGGCTGATTCATACAGGATTTGGTACCAGAAAGTGGGGTCATGCTTTTACAATCATCAAAATGCTGGAATGGTTTTATAAATGGGTAACGGGAATTTTTTGGAGGAGTTTTGAGATACATGATAGAAAAGGCCCAGAGTGCTTTGAAGAGACTGTTGGTAGGAATATGGATGCTAAAGAGACTTTTTATGAGGACTTAGAAATAAATGATGAAACTATTATTGGAAACTGGTGGAAAGGTGATCTAAGTTTTAAAGTTACAGAGAATTTAGCAAAATTGACTCCTGATATTATACGGAAAGCAGAATTTGAAAATGGCAAGCCTGGACAGTTAGCTGAAGAGCTTTCCAAAGTAACTCAGAGAATGTGGCTTGGCTTCTCCTTGCAGTTTATAGCAAAATGCTAGATAAGAGAGGTAAACTTGGAACTGAATTGTTGGACACAATGAAACTGGAAACGGATTCTGGAAGTCCAAGCCTCTGGAAATCAACCCCCCAGTGATAGTGCCCCATTTGAGGACTTAATTACACCTGGAACTTGTAAATCAGGGTTGAAAATACACTAATCAGGGAAAGTCTTGTGGGAAGTGTAGCTTTCTGAGGGCCTGGACCCCTGTTCCCTGCATGCCAAACCAATAAGATTTTTGAGAGAACTGTATACACAAAACCATTGTCATCCTGGACTACAAGGGACATAAATGGGAGAGATGGAAGGGAAAAAAGCTTTAAGAGAAAATCCATGGAAGCTGTGATATGGAATTAAGATATCTCCTTGGGCCAAGAAAGGAACCCTACCCATGTGTATCAAGAGGGTGTGTTTGCCCTGGCAGTTGAAGAGGGTGGATCTTTCAGCCCAATGTTCTGGGAGACTTTTGCCACCCCAGGCTACAGAGAGGCTGGAGCATATTCCTCAAGGATTGGGGAGAGTAACGTTGACACCGAATAGGTCTGAGAGGGGTGGGCCTTCCCCCCATAGATGAGGGAAGGCCAAGTGGCCAACTCATTCCCCTAACAGGGTTGGACCTGTAGGCCAGGGATTATGGAGAATGTTGCCTCCCCCTCCCTGTACTGAAGGGGTTGAAATTCTACCCCAAAGATTGGGTAAAGTGTGGCCATCACCCCAATGTTCTTGGAGGTTGAGGTCTGGATCAAGGTCACCACCCAGATGCTTGATGAGGGTATAACTAAGAAAATGGCTGTTGGGCAAGCCTGTGGAAAGGGTGGGTCCCCATGAGGCTCCAGGATGAAGAAACCATCATCTTGAGAATGATTCTCAGACTTTGAAATCTAATGAAGTATGCTCTAAAGGTTTTCAGAACTCTTCTGGACCCGTGACTCATGTTTCCTTCCCAATTTCTCCTTATGGTAATGCAAATGTTTATCCTTTATCCCTTTGTATATTGGAAGCAGATAAATTGTTTTGTAAGTTTCAGAGGTCTACAGCCAGATGGGAAATTGCCCGAAGACCAACTGTATTTCTATAAACTGATTGTGATGTGATTTTGTACTTAGCATTGCTACTGAAATAAGTTTTTTTTTTCAATATTGTAATGTCTTTTTGGAATTTGGAGGGTGGGGTGTAGCAGATTGATATTGTTTATGAATTAAAAAAACAGATATTGGATTGTGTTTGTAAACTGGTCTTTTCCTCTGGGAATATTAGATTGTATTAGATACAGAGAGTTCACCTTTATTAAATAATGATTAGGGCTTTTATTTGACCATATCAGTAGGGCTGGCAGGGTTGAGGCCCCACCATCTTGGTGGGGATTAAACAGACACTCACATGGAAGTAAATACACAGAGAATTAGAAGCAGCACTGTAGCCCTAGGGAGAGACGAGCCATTCATCTGAGAGTTTACAGCTGGCCTTGTGGAGAGAATAGAGCAGCTCAGCCTAGAGAGAAATGAGCCCTGAGGAGACAGATGAGCCCTTCCGGTTACAGCTGATATTGGAAGAAGCTGGGACCACAGAGCCTTAAAGGTAAAGAAGGAAGGCTGAACCCTCATTGATATTGCCTGCCATTTTGCTTCAAATGTGGCCATTGACTTTGGGTGAGAAGGTACCTCTTATGGTACCTTGAGTTGGACTCTTTAGGGCCTTGTGACTGTAAGTTTATACCCCAAATAATTACCCTTTATAAAAGCCAACAGAATTCTGGTATTTTGCACAGCACCCCTTTGTTTGACTAATACAGTAATTTCTTGAATCTTGCTTACTTTTGAGCAGAAATGTGACTGGTAACAGACTGAGATAGAATGGAGCATAAGATAGGAACAGAAAGTCATTTCATTTCTACAAAGCACAGCTCTATTTGCTTGGAGGCATTATACCCCTTCCTTCTTTTTTATCAGGCACTACTATAATTTTAATTCCATGTCTCACTAATTGCTTTAAACATGCATGACTAGTATTGTGTGTTATGTAATGTCCTCAGACCTTTCTTCTAGATAACCAGTTATCACTTCTCTACACCATTCACTGCATGTTTAATTTTATGTGTTATAAGCATGTTTAAATTCAATAACTTTAGTGTTTATTTATCGAAGTTCTACTTATCTCTTTATGAAATATCAGCATTTTAAAAATTTCCTAGTTAAAAGTTTCCCACCTTTTTTCTCACTTTCTTTAGTCATTTGGGCACAGTATGTTGGCTCTCTGGGTGATCCCATTGTTCTAATGCTTTTGGAGGCTAACTTTCTGTCTAGGGTCAATAATGTTTCATATAATGGCTTTACAGTGAGGACATGGTCCGTGGGGTGTATTTATGCACTGTGGTTGTGGAAAGAGCTGTGAACTATTCAGGCTCTGCAGATGATAGTGACTGCTAGAATATCACTGTTCCTGGGTGGTGTCATGTTTATTTTTCATCTGGTTTTATTGCATTACTCTGAGAGGGGACATCATGAAGCCTATGAGGCAAGTAGGGGTTTCAAAGTTTCAAAAATTTTGTTTCTCCCAGGCAAATTTCTGACAGAATATTCTTGAATATTTCTTCTTGGGGTATTCAATACAATTTTCTGATATTTGAGGCAAAAGTACTACTCTTACAGGTTAATCTTCTCTGCTTCTGGATGAATTGGGAAATCAGTTTCTCTTTATGTGCTTTTCTGAAACAGTTGTTTCAGCAGCAATCTCAATGAAAGGAAATCTGGCATTTTTGAATAAAATATCAAATGTTTGTCACATGAAAAGGTGGAGCCTTCATGAATACAACTGCATAATCTGCTGAGGATATGTAAAACCACTTTAAGTATTCTTGGTAAAATGATAATTTTCCCAAATCATATTATTGATGCAGTTGAAATTGGCATTGTGTATGAATAACATGATGATTTGGTCTTACAGTACTGTATTCCATATGAAACATAAAACAAGAAAGAAGAGCCTTGAATAGTGCAAGGTAATTATTCTCATAGATATTTTACAGAGGATAAATATAATTGCAATGTATTTGGAAAATAAGTGACTGCTCAGAAAATTATATTATAATGGCTATCTTAATTCTTTAGGAAACAAATGATGAAAGAGAATGACTTCATTCTAAGCATTCCCCCTGAAATCCAGGGCAGTTGAAAAACAAAATGTGATAAGATAAAGTAGAATGAGAGGAAAACTTAGAATGATAATTTCTTCATTGGATGATACAGATTATACTTTTCTAGGAAAAATTATTAAAAACATATACATTCACATCATATAAATGAAAAGTTTCTATTAATTAAAAATATAAACAAAATAATGAAAAAATCCCCCTACTAGAAAAATATGTGCAATGTTGGTTGATGATATACTGTAAATACTACTTATATGTAACTAGCAAGCCCAAATTAAATCCCAACTTTATATCAGTGTCAGAAGTGAGGATGATCTTGGGGATTCTGAAACATTATAATTGGTATCACAAGTCAGATTCATTAAAATGACTCTGATGTGATAAATCATATGATTTGTGAAAAGAAAGGAAGAGAGGACAGCAGTTGATGGAAACATAATTCCTGAGTGTCCATTGGGTCACTCCTGGTATGGAGCTGCAGTGCTGCTGCAACTAGTTACCAGAACTAAAATTTACCAATGAAATTTGTTTTATATGGGACCAACACTTGAGGAGTTTGCTCTCTGGATGCATAAAGGAGTGCAAAATAGCAATGACAACCAAAAACAAAACAAGCTAAATATACAATCCCTCAGCCTCTCCTGGCTGAAGGCAATCTCCTCAGTTAATTGTAGATGTAATCAGCCATAGATACTGTATTAGTCAGCCAAAGGGGTGCTGATGTAAAATATCAGAAATCTGTTGGCTTTTATAAAGGGTATTTATTTGGGGTAGAAGCCCACAGTTACCAGGCCGTAAAGCATAATTACTTCCTTCACCAAAGTCTGTTGCCACGTTTTGGAGCAAGATGGCTGCCGATGTCTGCAAGGGTTCAGACTTCCTGGGATACTCTCTTCCCAGGGCTCATTTCTCTCTGGGCTTAGCTCCTCTGCTCTCTTCAAAAGGCCAGCTGTAGCCTTTCAGGCAAATGGATCATCTCTCTTCCCTGGGCCTCTCCTGTATCCAATTGAGCCTTCTCTCCTTCATGTATCTGCTTCTTGGGGCTCTAGCTCACAGCTCCAGCATCAAAACTCCCTTCTCCCTTCTCTGCAGTGTGGTTTCTCTGTGAGTCTCTGCCCACCATGGAGATGGGGACTCAACATCCTACTGATGTGGCCCAATCAAAGCCTTAGTCATTATTTAACATGTAAAAGTGAGACATTTGAATCCAATATAATCTAATATGCCCAGAGGAAAAGACCAGTTCGCAAACATAATTCAATATCCATTTTGGGAATTCATAAATAATGACAAACTGCTACAGATACAATCAACTACTGATTATTTAATGCCATGAAATGAGCTCACAGTAACAATCATACCACTGCTTACTTGTCCAATTAACTAGGTGCCATCATCTGACCAAGTAGACACATGAACCTAATCATCACAACATCTGTGGATGATGCCAAACTCCCCCAGGCAGCTGGCATTGTAGAGAACTTTAATGGACTCCTGAAAATGGAGCTTTGGTGTCTACACCTTGACACCTCTCTTCCTGGATGGATTATCTGCCTTACTTGGGCCCTCTGGAAGCTGAGCACAGCATTTCCCTGGAAGGGGAAAATGACCTTATCCTGCTTCACAGCCACAGAAAGTTTGAAGATGAGGGAAGGAGCCAGGCTTTGTTGCATAGTTACCATTATGCACATCAAATGAGAATTGTCTCTGAAAGGGAGACCAAGACATACCACTTGAGACGGTCATTTTCAATCACGACCAGTGAATTATCCTTCTTTTAACCCCATTACAACTTCCACATGATTCCAAGAATCATGGAGGTAACAACCATGGGAGGTAACAGCCACCTTGTGGAGGGGTGGGATGACAGAAGAAGGCCTAGAAGTACTTAATATCCATGCGCTGAAACCACAGAGCCTGATGCACAGATTCCAGAAATTAGTGGATGATGCCTACCCCTTGTTGGGTGGGCCAACAATACCCTTGTGAACATCATGGAATACATTTGAGGAGTACTGAGATCCCTCATCTATCAGGAAGGGTAGATGTTGGGTCAAAAGATATTGGCAATGTACTCAGATCAAGGGAAAAGACGTGAGGTTATATCTCAAGGCATGGACAGACAGATTGGGTGGCCTTAGAATGTAAAGATAAGTTACTGAAAAGTGTCTTCCATGGGAAGTGGTTGCATGGTGACCATGTCAGAATTTGTTTATCCTCCCTGCTCCTGCAGATTTGGCTTGCCAGCAACCGGGAAGGAAAACACCTTTTTCAACTGATTTGGGGCCATGATGGCTGCAGGGAAACTGTCCAACTGCTAAATCTACCATCTGACCCCTTGCTCCATTTCTGTGTCATAGGAACCACTTGACTTGCCTGTGAATGACTACACCAAGATCCAATTACATTGCTTTAGACTTCCTCCTAGCCCAACAAGGAGCCAGATGTGCTATTGCTAACACCTTCACTGTATGTTCATTAGTATCTCAGGGGGACAGAACAGATGACTAAAATCCAATAGCATGCCCACTGGCTGCAAAGGATACAGATTCTATGTGAGAACTCTTCAGCTGGCTCCCAGATGGTTGGTGGACAAGGATGCAACCATTACTCCAGACAGGTCTGATCACCCTAGTTGGAGTAATGAAATGAATAAGCAAAGCCCTGTTAATGTGCTGCAGCTGCTGGTGTTCCTAACTTATACTCTAAACATTGTTGAGAGTCATGGCTGCTAGGCCTGATCCACCTCCACCCTTGTCTCCACCCATTTGTTCAAGGTGGGAGGTGGGTTTATGTTGTGAAAGTTAATGTGGAGGAGTAGGTCACTTGAGAGGCTAAGGGGTGGACTGCTGGGGAAATCATGGACATACCAAGTGGCCATCATCCAGTCCTTGCCTATCCCTTCCTTTGGTGTGCATGTGTGAATATGTTTCCATTCTACAGCCTGTGGGTGTTATGAGGTTTAATAGCAAGGCCTTGAACCAACAACCAAAACCAGGAACAAGCACTTCCAGCTGGTTATCAGGACAGGAACTCCCAGTAGCAAGGCCCTCTCCCCCTGGGGTGCACAAACACTTAGCCCTTGTTCCCACCTTTTTGACATGAAGGCAAAGTGGGGTAGACAGAGCTGTAATCTACCAACTCTGATGCCAGCATTTGGCCTCCCTGGGGGACTGGCCACTATGGGATCACTTCCCCAGCTCTTCCAAACTATTTGTGTAGTGTAAGTAATAAAGTAGTCATTTGCTGAGAATCTTTTTTTGACCTGAGCCATGTTTCCATGATGCAACATATAGTAATTCACTCCACAGGAACTGTATTATTCAGGGTTCTCTAGGGAAACAGAACTAACAGGAGATCTTTGTAAATATTAGGAGATTTTTATTAAAATTATCTCACATGACTGCGGGGAAGCCTAAGTCCAAAATCCATAGGGCAGACTCCAAACCAGGAACTCTGATAAAGGTTGAATTTTCCAGGAGAGGCTAGCTGGCTGAAGCAGAGATGTAAATTTTCTCTTCTAACTGCTGGAATCATTTAGTCTCCTTTTAAAGTCCTCAGTTGATTAAATATTTCTCCTTGTTGAAGGAAACCTCCTCAGTTGATTGGAGATGTAAACAGCCATAGATGCAATCAACTTACTGATGAAATAAGTTCACAAAATGTCCTTAAATAACAATCAGCCCATTGCTTCCTTAACCAAACGTCTAGACACCATCACCTGACAAAGTTGACACATAACACTAACCATCACAAGAAATAACACAGATTTCCAAGTATGAATGAAAAAAACTAACTCCTCTATTATTTCCAAAAATTCCAATTTCATCCATTCCTTGATAAAGAATGGAAGCCTTCATATAGGGACATGTCAAGTAATCTTTTTTCCTGGTGATACACTGATGACCTTGAAAATAATCCTCAGAATAGAAAGAAATCATTGAGAGAAAAACAAAGTGAGAAACATTCTGAAGATGTAGGTGAGTGACATAATTATCATATTTTTATGTTTCCACCAGATATGAAAAAACATGCCTAAGAAATTTGCCAATGTTAAAATTATAATAATAATAATAATGTTTTACATTATTAATCATTATTATAATAATAATAACTATTATTAGGAAATAATAGTTTCCTAAAGATGGAGACTGTACATCACAATCTTCTTCCTCATTCACATGAAAGAGTTGTTAGGGAATCTTCTCATTGTCACTCTCACCATTATTGACCAGTATCTCCAAGTCCCCATGTATTTCCTTCTGAAAAATTTGTTCTTGATTGGTATTTCCTCTATCTCTGTCACTGTTCCCAAATCCATCATGAACTCTCTGACCAACAGCCATTCCATAACCTTTGTAGGATGTGCTTCCAAAGATTTTCATTTTATTTGTTGTTGACACTGGGTATGCCCTCTTTATACTCATGTCTTTTGCACTATGAGTCCATTAAGGATAGAGGTACTTATTTGTAGATGGTGATGGTATTGTATTGTGGCTCAGTGGATGTGTCTATGGCTCCATTCAGGTTGCATGTACATTCTCTGGCAGGTTCTGTGGGCTCAACATAATACATCAGTTCTTTGCTGTCCCTTCACTCCTTAAACATTTTTGTCCTGGAGAGCATATTTTGTAATATACCTTTATTATTGCTAGCTTTTCCTTTGCCTTGAAAATTTCATTATAATGATTGCTACCTATGTTCACATTTTTGTCACTGGCCAAGGATACCATTTGCACACTCAAGTCCAAAACTGTCTCCAACTGCATACACCGCTTCACAATTGGAACCACTTTCCTTTCCTCTGTATTTATTGTGTACTTAGGTTCTACCTGCAAATCTCCATCATCACTGAAAAGTCTTATCTATGTTACACTCTCTGTTACTTCTCACCATGAAACCTTCCATTTACAGCCTGTGACATGGGGACATGAAAGTGAGCCACAGTAATTGGAAATTGACCTCAAAGATGTAGATGTCTATAATATCCATAATTTCATTACCTACTAAATGTATCAAATTCTTTGCTTTATAAGAATCTATTTATTAATTATTAGATATCTCTGATTCCATGATTACTCCAAAATAGGTTGTAAAAATTTTATCATCTTTTATGTGTCTGAAGCTTTAGAAATGTCTTGACATTTTATATTCCATTGAAAACCTCAAAGGATTATGTTCCTATCATCAGGACCCACATTTGAAGAAATCACTCAATTCACCATACCCATCTGTCTCCTACTTGGGATGATTTTATGATTATTTAAACCTGTATATGTTTTATTACAATTCTTGGTAGTGGACTTTTCCAATTTTATTTTTGCAAAAGTTATATAATGAAGATCAACATTCCAGAGTTGTGATTTTTTTCTCTTTCATTGGTTTATACTGTCAAAAATATTTTATAACCTCACAGAGTTAAGAGTTTTATAAGATTCATTCCCTTTTTTGCGACATAACTATTATATTCAGAAAGGTCTTTAAGAGAATTTATGAACTTAATACACTTTTAACAGGTGACACCAATTACCTATGATTCAATGACAATTTTAAGAGTAGTGATACTGGATGGCAGAAGGCACAGTTCTCATTATAAATTGAAAATTGAGAAGGAAGAATATATTATGGTCTTATGTCCAGAAATAACAATATTATCAGAAGCCATATTTGCTTTCATCTACACATTTTGTATTTCTAAATTTTAAGCTTTGCCTAAATTTATTTGTATTTTTAAATGCATATCCTAATAAATTTAGTATACCACATTACTTTTAAATTTAAATGTGATTCTTTTAATTTTACTTCTAAGTTTTCATTTCATCTACTAACATTAATTATATCTCTCCTCATTTTTAATTTACTTCTAATATACTTCCTAATTTTAATTCATTAGCATGGAAAAATATCCTTTTTATTTATTTTGTATTT
>JAQZBX010094347.1:0-12038 GCA_029593785.1 Cabassous unicinctus | reverse complement strand
CCAAAGACAACCTGACCCTGCCCTTCCAGTTCAGCTCTGAAAAACAGCAGGTTCTCCTGCGTCCTGGGCCAAGCCAAGCTTCCAGCCATATCTTCTATGAACCAGATGCCTGTGACGACCTGGACCAAGAAGACCCAGACGATGACCTAGATATTTGACTGGCCAGGAGATTGGGCTAGACCGATAGCAGGGGTGGGGGAGGACCCAGGCCAGGAGCATCCGACCTTTCTTTGTGTTTGCCTTTCCCTGTCCCTGCCCCACCTTTGTCCATGTGTCTACAGAGGCCCTCCCCTGTGACTCCTGAGCCAAGAAGTGAGATAAGAGCATAGGGGAAGGTGAGAAAATAGGGCTCCCCCAATGCCTAAAAATACATAGTTAATTAAAACAAAGAAACAAAAACAAAAAAACAAGAAAACTACAGACCAATATCTCTTATTGCAAAATTGCTCAACAAAATACCAGCAAACTGCATCCAGCACCATATTAAAAGGATTATTCTCCATGACCAAATGGGATTTATCCCAGGAATGCAAAAGTGGTTCAACATACAAAAATCAATAAATGTAATACTTCATATTAATAAAACAAAGGATGAGGGAGACCAAATGATCACCTCAATAGATGCAGGAAAGGCATTTGACAAAATCCAACCCCCTTTCATGAGAGAAACACAAAAAATTAGAAATAGAAGAGAACTTCCTCAACTTGATAAAGAGCCTCTTTGAAAAATCCACAGCCAACATCATAATTAAAGGTGAAAGACAATGTTTTTCCTAAGATCAGGAACAGAACAAGAATAACTGCCCTTTCCACTTCTATTTATCATTATAATCGGTGTTCTAGCCAGGCCAATTAGGCAAATAAAAAAATAAAATGTACCCAGATTGGAAAAGAAGAATTGAAAGTATCACTATTCACAGATGTTTTGATTTTATATATTAAAAAATCTAAAGAATCCACAAAATATCTAGCAGCACTAATAAATGAGTTCAGCAAAGTTACAGGATACAAGATCAATATACAAAAATCAGTTGTGTTTTTATATACTAGCAATGAAAATGAAATTAAGAAAACATTTCTATTTACATTAGTATCGAAAACCAAAAAATGCAAGACTTACACACCAAAAACTACAAAACCTATTGAAAGAAATTAAGGAAAAACCTAAATAAATGGAAAAAAACATTCCATGTTCTTGGATTAGAAGATTTAATATTATTAAGATGGCAATACTCTCCAAATCGATCTACAGATGATTCAAGCAATCCCCACCAAAATTCCAACTGTCTTTTTGCATAAATGGTCAAGCTGATCCTAAAATTCATATGGAAATGCAAAGGTCCCCAAATAGCCAAAACAATCTTGAAAATGAGAAACAAAATTGAAGGACTCACACTTCCTGATTTAAAGCTTATTACAAAATGACAGCAATAAAAACAGGTATTGATATAAGGACAGATCAATGGAATATATTTAAGATTCCAGAAGTAAACCTATATGTCTATGGTCAGCTGGTTAATTGATTTTCAATAAGGGTGCCAAGATCATTCAATAGGGAATGAATTGTCTTTTCAGCAAATGGTTATCAGACAAATGAATACCATATGCAAAGAAAAATGAACTTGCTAACCTTCCTCACACAATGTGCCAAAATTAATTCAAAATGGATCAAAGACCTAAACGTAGGAGCTAAAACTGTAAACTCTAAGAAGAAAACCTAGGTGTAAATCTTTGTGACTTTGGATTATGCCATGCTTTCTTAAATATTACATCAAAAAACACAAGCAACAAAATTAAGAAACTGATAGTTTTTGTTTGCTAGGCTGCTGAAAGCAGATACCATGGAATGGGTTGGCTTAACAATGGGGATTTACTAACTTATAGTATTGAGAGTGAGAAAAATGTCTAAATCAAGTCATCAAGGCAATGCTTTCTTCCTGAAGACTGGCTGACAGTGATCCTTGACTCCTCTGCCACATGGCAAGGCACATGGTAGTGTCTGCTGAACTCTCCCTTCTCTTCCAGGTTTTGTTGCTTTCAGCTTCTTGCATTCATGGCTTTTTTCTCTCTCTCTCTATACTCATCCCTTTTATAAAGGACTTCAGTAAGAGGATTAAGACCCATCCTGAATGAGGTGGGTCACACCTTAGCTGAAGTAGTCTCATCAGAAGATCCTACTTCCAATGGGTCCACACCCACAGGAATGGATTAACTTTAAGAGCATGCTTTTCTGGGGTATATATAGTTTCAAACCACCACACAGATAAATTGGACTTCATCAAAATTAAAATGTTTGCATGTCAATGGACACTATCCAAAAAGTGAAAAGACAACTCACAGAATGGGAGAAAATATTTGCAAATCATATATCTGATAAGAGCATAGTATCCAGAATATATAAAGAACTCTTACAACTCAACAATAAAAATTAGGAAAAGGATTTCAATAGACATTTATCCAAAGAATATATACAAATGGACAATATGTACATGAAAAGATGCTTGATATCATTAGTCATTAGGGAAATTCAAATCAAAACCACAATGTGATACTATTTCACATCCACTAGGATGGCTATTACTGAACAAAAATAGAAAACAACAAGTGTTGATGGGCTTGTGAAGAAATAAGAACCGTTAAGCATTGCTGATGGGAAGGTAAAATGGTGCAGCTGCTGTGGAAAACAGTTAAAAATAGAATTACTATAGGACCCCAAAATTCCACACCTAGGTATATACCCAAAAGAATTGAAAACAGGGATTTCAAACAGATACACATTTGCCAATGTTCAGAGCAGCATTATTCACAATAGCCAAAAAGTGGAAACAACCCAAGGATGTATCAACAGATGAATGGATAAACAAAATGAGGTATATACAAACAAAGCAATATTATTCAGCAATAAAAAGTAATGAAGTCTGACACATACTACAACATGGAAGAACCTTGAAAACATCATGCTAAGTGAAAGAATCCAGACAAAAAAGGACAAATATTGTATGGTTTCTCTTACATGAAATCTCTAGAATAAGCAAATTAATAGAGACAGAAAGTAGACTAGAGGTTACCAGGGGCTGGAGGGAGGGGGGAATGGGGAGTTATTGCTTAATGGTTACAGTATTTCTATTTGGGATGATGAAAAAGTTCTGGAAATACATAGTGCTAATAGTTGCACAACATTGTGAATATACTTAATACTACTGAATTGTACACTTAAAATAGTTAAAATAATAAATTTTATGCCATGTATATTTTACCACATATACACACACACACAAACAAAAAGAGTCACCAGCAATTCCACTCCTGGGTATATACCCAAGAGAACTGAAACGTATATTCACAGAAAAACTTGTGAGAATATTCATAGCAGCATTATTCACAATAGCCTCAAAGTAGAAATTACCCAACTGGCCATCAATTTATGAACTGATAAATAATATATGGCATATCCATATGTGGCAGTTTGAGATTATTTTATGAATCCCAAAAAGAGAAAGATTATGTTTGCAAACTAATCTATTCCTCTGGGTGTGATGCCTTTTGATTGCTTTAAATTCAGCTGAGGTGTCTGATTAGATTACCTAAGATTAGAACTTTTGATTCAACTACATCAGTGGGTGTGACGCAGGCTGAGTCCCCACCCTCTTGCTGGGTCTGATATAAACGGACACTCACTCAGACAGACACACAAAAAGAGAAAGCTCTGTCATTTTTGATCCTGCCATGTGACAAAAAGGAGAAGGCTCAAACAGCTAAGGCCCTGGGATGAGCCATTTTGCCTGATAGCTTACAGCTGACCTTGTGAAGAGAGTGGGGAACTGAGACTGATATAGGAAGCCCTAAGAGACAAGCCTTATGCCAGCCTGCAGCTGAAATTGGGAAGAAGTGGAGCAGCTGAGCCTGAGAGAGGAATCCCAGAGGGGAATGCTGAATCCTCACAGAGATCACCTGCCATATTGCTTCAACACATGGCAGCTAGCTTTGGTGAGGAAGCAACTCTTATGGTACCTTGAGTTAGACATTTCCAAAGCCTTGGGACTGTAAGCTTTACCCCAAATAAATATCCTTTATAAAATCCAACAGATTTCTGGTACTTTGCATCGGCACCCCTTTGGCAGACTAATATACCATACAGTGGAATATTTTCACCTATAAAAAGGAATGAAGTACTGATACATGCTACAACATGAATAAACTTTAGGATACATTATGCTAAGTGAAAGGAGCCTGCCACAAAAGGGTACATATTATACGTATTCTTTCATATGAAATGTCCAGAACAGGCAAATTCATAGTGTCAGAAAGTAGATTAGTGTCAGGGGAAGGTCGGGGGGGGATTTGGCGTGACTGCTAACAGGTATGGGCTTTCTATTTGGGGTGATGAAAATGTTCTAGAATTAGATAGTGGTGATGGTTGCACAACTTTGTGAATATACTAAAAACCACTGAACTGTACACTTAAACAATGAATTGTACATTTAACATAGTAAAATGGAGAATTTTATGTTATGTGAGTTTTATCTCAAAATATAAAATAAAATACAGTTAAATAAAAGAAAAACAGGGCATTTACAAGACTTCTTTCCATCAAAAGGCCTAGATATAGCAAAACAAGGCCTTCCTAAATGGTGGTAGGCACTTTCCATTGATTAAATGTGGCACATGATATTACCCTTTCTCTCCCCCATTATCAAGGTCTGGTAAGAATGAAGACAACCAATTTGATGGCCACTGACTCATTCATCTGTCATCCAGAGCTCCATGTATCTGCTGGCCTTGTTGTCAGGACCAGTGGCATCTCGTCCAGTTGGGACACAGCAGTCACCCCAGGTACCCAGATTTGTGTGGGTCCCTGGCCTAAAGCTGAGGTGGCCAAGCTGGTGTTTATGCTGATCCACCTTCTTGGAACTTCAAGGTCACTCATAGCCCTGCCAGCATCTGGGCTTCCACCATTCTTCTCATACCACACCTACTGCCTAAAGAAGCCATGTTTTTGGTGGCCTAACCAGGTGACAGGCAGCAGGCATAGAGGGGCCCAGGGAGGCCATTGCTGCCATCATGTCACAGGGGTGGGAGAGGTGGGGGTAAGGTTGCTACTGCCTCAGGTCCAGGGCCTGTCCAGTAGGCAACCTCAGTGAGGGCTCTGGGTCTCCAAAGTATGGGGGCCAGGGACTGCTGGTTCACAAGCCAGCCCACCCTGGAGGTTCTCTGGGCCAGAGCTGCAATTCTCACTATGCTCTCTGCTGGAACTGACATGAGTTAATGTTATTTTTTAAATTATAACTTGCTAGACTCTTTGAAATCTTACAACTACCTTGGGTTAAGGTACTCCCATTGGCCCTAAGGGCCAGCTGGTCCTCTCCATCTCCCAAACATAGATTTTCACTGTATGAATATACTATAGGCAGACCTATGAGATTGGGCATTACAACCCTATTTTAGACTCTACTTTGTTGCAAGCAGATAAGACTCAATACTGAAAAAGACTAGTGCTGTGTACCACCAACAGATTCAAATTGCCTTTCCGAAGCAGACCTCTGCTTGCAAATGAAGATCTTTTTAACCCCTGATTTTGTGCCCTGAAGTTGAAACTTCTACAAAGGTGACCATCTAGCCTTGCGGGGGGCAGTCATGCGATGTATGATCACTTCTGTCACGGCAGTGAAGGACAACAAATTTGGGGGTCACCCTAGCTAGAAATCTCATGCTAATAGTGATTGGTCAGACCGCAAACCTCATAAACATACCCAAGCAGACCCCCAGGGAGAAATCATGGTGACCACCTGAGCGCAGGTGTACCAAGGGGAAAGGAAGAAGACATAGCTGTCATAAACAGCTGTACATGTGCACTGAGGGTGGAGAGAGACGTGTGTAAACAGCCCCTGAGGGGCTTTTCCTAATCAGCGATAAGGAAGAGTGGGTGGGTAACTTGGAGTTTTGTACCTGAGTTTCCATACCTGAGTTAATGTTGCTACAGAGAAATCCCAAAATCACTTAATGGGCCTCTGATGTGTCAAAGCAGGGAATTCCAGCCAGCTAGAAAGCGTATTTGCAGAGGAGGCATTGGAAGGAAAGTGAGGCAACATGGCTGCTCACTAGACAACTCATGTGGACAGTGGGGGTAGGTGTGCGGGTGGTGGTGAGCTGCCTCAGCTACCAGAGGAGAACTAGAAGCAACAGATGAACACATGCACATCAGAGGAAGAGTGGGAGTTAAGCGATACTTGGAGGTAATACTGTGAGGTTTATAGCCCAAGACTGTCTGGATCCAAAGCCTGTGCCCTTCATCAACTCTCTCTTAGAGCCTGATACAAAGATGCCAATAAAGTTAGTGTGAAGAAATGATTTCATCTGTATCTATTGAGAAATTCTGCTCCATCCTTCAAGGCACAGCCCAAATGCAGCCTCCTCCATGAAGCCTTCCCTGATTTCCTATCTTGTGGCTATGGAGGTGTAAGGGGAAAATATGGGAAGGCATTAGTGCTAGGTCACCCAGTATTGTGTTCTGGGATGGTTTAGATCTTGACTGGAGGGAAGACTCTGAGTTTTGCACATGGAGATTTTTACATTTGAGTTTATCCAGTTGTAGTTGAGGTTGCTACAGGGTTTTTAGCTGGTTAAATATATGACATATTAACCCATACTGAACCTATTGAATCTGAAATTCCTGGAAATTTCTATTTTTAACAAGTAGCTCTGGTGATTGTTATACTCAGGCAAATTCCAGAAACTGTTCTAGTCTAGCTCTCTTAATTTGCAGATGAAGAAACTCAGGCTCAGAAAAGGGAACTGACTTATCCAAAGTCACACAGCCAGCTAATGACAGAACTAGGACAAAGATGATTCAATTATAACCCTCACAACAGCTTTATATTAAATTCCCCACAGCCAGACCTGTGCCTCATTCAGCAAATATTTTATGAATGAATCAATATGATTAGCACTTGCTTCCTGCCAGGATTCTAAGGAGTGTGTAACTGGACAGGTAAATTTTGATAGGTAGGAAAAAATAAACGAAAAATTGATTTTCAACATGAGGCAGTGGCAGCTTAAGTGAATAAAACAGGGGGCACAGGACAGAAGAGTGCACTGTATAGTCCTACAAAATCCCCAAGTCTTGGATGTGAGAGCAGATATTAGGTTCAAAAAGTATTTTAATAGTAGTAAGCCAGTGGCTATGTGGTTATGTGAATCTGGAACTCAATAGATAGAGGTCTGTCCTTGAAATATAGATCTGGAAGGCATATAGGTTGAAGACAAATCCATGGGAATAAATGAGATCTCTGGGAGAGTTGGTGAGAGGGGCAGAGATGAGGATAGAAGACTGAAAACAGCTGTTTAAAGAATGGATACAGGAGAAAGAGTCTACAAAGGAAGCAATGAAAGAACAAGCAAGAGGGGTAGGAAAAAAAACAAGGAGTGTGGAGGATGAATCAACAATCATTCTGCCACTAAAATCTTCCGTGATCTTAATCGTATCACTTCCTTCTCTAGAACTCAGTGTCCATGTTCATCATCACTTGGATGACCCCTACAAAAATGCCAGAGCTGGGCATTTAGAGATTTTCTACACCAGGGTTTCTCAACAGCAGCACTCTTATCATTTTGGGATGAAAAATTCATTGTTTTTTTTGGGGGGGGGGCGGGCCGTCTTGTGCATTGTAGGATGTTTAGCTGCATACCTGGCCTCTACCCACTAGATGCCTGTAGTATACCACCTCCCTAGTTGTGACAACTAAAACTTCCAAATGTCCCTTGGGGAGGCTAAAAGGGACCCCAGTTGAAAACCACTGATCTATGCAAACCCCTCAGCTCTGACATTCTGGTAGGGGTCATCCAAGTGGTGATGAAACTCCGACAGATGGGTAGAAGGATCTGAAACTTAGGAGAGAGGTCTAGATGGACATACAGATTTTAGAGTTCATTAGCCTATAGTGGTAGTTGCAGTGAGCCTGGATGAGATCACCCAGGGGCAGTGTATAGCACCAGAAGAAGACCCAGGACAAAAACTCTAGAGAGTGCTGACATTTGAGGGAAACCTGAGAAGAGAATTCAGAGAAGTAGGACTAATAATACTTCTACCAAAGCTACTACTACCATTTACTACCACTTGCTGTGTACCAATCACTGTGCTAAGTGCTTTACAAGCACTATCTCATTTAGTCCTGAACAAAACTTTATGAAGTAGCTATTATTATCCTCATTTTCCTGAGACAGAAATTGAAGCTCAGAGAGGCTAAAGTAGCCTGCTCAAGTTTATGCTGCTAGTCAGTAGCAGAGCTAGGATTCAAACCCAGAATTGTCTGCCTCCACAGTTCACAGGATTGCTACTAGGAAACCTAGGAAAGAGTGGGGTCCTCTGACCCAAGGGGTGAGGGAGTATAAGGAAGAACAGAGCAATCCATAGTTTAGTATCGAACCCAGTCCAGCAACTTGGGCAAGTCAGATAAGTCCAGAAAAATGCCCAGCAGATTAGCAACAAGGATGGCATGGGTAACCTTGATGAGGACAGTGTCACTAGGTGGTGGGAGCTCAACCCAGATTGCAAAAAATTGAACAGATAATGGGGAAGAAAGAAATGGAAACAGTGAATGGAGACCATACAAAAAGCTTTGATTTGAATGGAAGGAGAAAGATAAGGGGTAGCTACAGGAGGGAATAATCTAGTATCTAGGGAGGGTTCTTTTTCCTTATCACAAAAGTAACATGTTTAATGTAGAAGTTTTAGAAGATATTGGTGAATAAAAGATATTTCACAAACCAGAAATAATCATGGCTAACATTTGGGTATTTATCTTTCTGGGCCATCTTTTTCTTTTCTCTCTCTCTCTCTCTCTCTCTCTCTCTCACACACACACACACACACACACACATTTTTATAAAAATAAGAGGAAACCATACATATTTGTTTTGCAATTTGTTTTTCAGTTAATAGTGCATTGTGGACCCTTCCCATTGTTAATTAATGTGCTATATAAGCATCATTCTAGTAGCTGTTTGGTATTCCTACAGGCCAATTTGAAACATTTCTTTCACATCAGCATCCACCTCCTCTTCTTCCTTCTTCACCCCTTCTCTCCTCTCTCTTCTCCTCCACTACTCTATGTCACACACGCCAGCTATTGTGCAGAGGGAGTGTAATTAATTGGGTAAAAAATAGACCCAATGACAAGTGAAGAAAATATCAGAGAATCATCTGTTTGAAAAGAGTATTTGTTTTTTCAATAAGATGAATGATGCTTGTGCATATTTATACACAGTAAAGTAGATGTATGTGTGTCCAGAGACAAAGAGAAGTTAGTCTATAAGTAAAGGTTGAAGGTACAGCTGGAGAGAGGGGAGGGAGGCTTGTCAAACAATGCCACAAATTTCTTAAGAAGGAAGGAAGGAAGATGTAGAGCACAGGTTCTATGTTTGACCTAAGAGAAATGACTACAAGTTTTTGAGTACTATATCAGTAAAAGCAGAAAGTGGAGGTCATTTCTGGCCTCTATATTTTTGGTAAAGTGGGAATCCAGGCTATCTGCTGAAATATAGACGGAGAGAGGCTTAAGAAAGCTGGCAAAAGACTAAAATGTTTTCTCAGGAAAATGGATGAGAATGCTGGCAAAGGGCACATGAAGGATTCATGGCAGCGTTAAAAACTCAATTGAGACTGAAGCCAACCCCCATGCATTTGGGGTTAATCTAGGCTTGAGGTTCTGCTACCAGACAAGTGCAATGGATGGACTGGGGGCAAGGAAGTTGAAAATATCGATAAGAGAATTGCTTGGGCTGAAAGTGAAAAAGAGAGGACTGATAGATTGCTTGGGAAATAATGGAGAGGCAAAAGGACTAGAGGGTTCAATAAATTAAATGAATAATGGTAGTGAAAATAAAGACAAAGACTAGAGATAAAGAAGTTTCTAGCCAGAGAAGTGGGACTCTAGTCACTACCACTGGATACAAGGTAGGTGATTGATTCAGATGGTACGGTATGTGCCTTAAAGTTGTGTTTCCAGCAGGGTGGAGAAACAATGGTCTGGAATTAGGAAGATGCCAGTCCCTTCTCCAGTCCCTGTAAGAGAGTGATCAGCATCCACTCTCCACTACTCCAGGATCAGAAATATCCTTGGGGAAACACCGGAGTCAGCCAGGGCAAAGAGGTACAAGTAGCATTAGGTGACGAGGATGTAGGAGAGCTTGACTATCACACAACAAAGGATCTGGGGAACTCAGTGTAAATATTTTGAGGGAAGGGGGTCATAGAAAGAATGGCTGGGGAGTAGAGGCACATAACAGTATGGGAATGCAAGAGGTGACTGCGACAAGGCTATACATTCCAGACATCCAAGGTTGCAGTAGAGCTGGTCTCTGGTCTCCTTGCAGAAAGGTTCTGTTGCCTTGATTATAAATTCCATAATAAAGTACAGAGCTTTTCTACCTTTTTTTCAGGAGGGTGACTGTAACCATGAGATGTATATTAAACTTTTTTAGAAATGAGGCCAGTAAAAGGGTTTATTGAGAAATAAGATAAAGGAAAATTACACATCCGACACATGGGTGCAGGTGTGCTACAGGGTAAGACATGTAATGTGGGGCCACAGGGTAGATCTTTTTAAGGCCTTTCCTCCTTCCCCCTCCCCATTTTAAGGAGGAATCTCAGCTATTTGCTGTTTTGCTTGGTTGCCTTTCTATCTTCACCTGTTAGCTTTCAGGGAACCAATAGGGAGGCCTTTCTGTTTGGAGTTATTGCGGGCTTCTTTTGAGACCAGGAATTTCAAATGGGACCTTGTGACCAGGGTCTTGGTGGGCTTTTCAGCTGTAACGGCTAAAGCTTTGTTCTCAAGTAGCTGTCTTCCCTCAGGGGTTTCTGGGCCGAAGGGCGGTACCAACAATTATGGCTTTATTCTGACCAGCCACCTTCCCTCATTTCCTATACTAACTTACTTCAACTCCCTGCTCAGAGAGTTCTTAGGGGGAGCTGAAGGGCTATTGTCATTCTTCTGTACTGCTTCCTGCTGGTTAGAGGCAGTAATACCTGCCTGAAAGGGTGTGAAACTCTCTGGCTATTCTATTGAAGTTGAGGGAAAGCAGTCTGGCACCATGGTTGGAACTGGATGAAATCACCATATGACTAATACCTTGCTCTGGAAGGCATTGATTCTGGAAGAAATAAACTTAGAATTTGAAGATACATGATCCTACTAAAAAGATAAAGAAGATGGTGGTAAGCAGCCCCTAAAAGGGGGCCAGCCATGACATACTTGACCATGGGAACGAGAAAGGCCAGATGCCTCCAGAGGCTACATCCTCCCAAATTTGAAGGGCTTGATCTTTTAGGTTTCAAATGCTGTCTAGGACTGTTCCAGATTGATTTACATGGAAACAGCATTCCTCCTTGAGGAACATTCAGTTTCCTCCCTGTGCCACTGTTAGCATAATTAGGGCTTTGCGACTTTGCAGTACGACAGCAGCAAGGAAGTCTGTTCATTATCTAAGGGCTTTTAAGGCATGGCTAGTTTCTTCTATGCTGTTGGTTCACTCTCGGGAGAGAGTGTGGTAGATCTTGGTATAAACTGTTAACCCCAGTTCCCACAGCAGTGGTTATGCTTAGGACAGCTAGGAGAGGTATGAGGAGAGGTACAGCCTTAGACATAAACTCACAAGGACAATATAGGCAACAACAAGACAAGCATATGGCAAGCAAAATAAAGACAGTACTAAAGAGAGCCATTCTTTTATCTTATAGTCATATTCGTTAATTACTTAGAAAATGAATTAAGTTTACCAAGACTTTTAACATGTTCAGCATCCCTCTGCATATGATCTAGAATAGAAGAGATATTATCATATTCACACAGTACTTAATATTAGTCAATGCACAAGTTCCTTTTTGAGCTTCAGTTAATAGATCTAAGCTCCAGGTTTGCAATAACATACATGTTGTCTCTCCATGGGAGCATGTCATAATGCCAATTGTGTTTGTTTAAGTTCTAATCACATTACTCTGGTAATTATTGCTCCACTTGGTATATCCTTCACACAACCAGCAT
>JAQZBX010094346.1:0-12041 GCA_029593785.1 Cabassous unicinctus | reverse complement strand
AGGGCCTCGTCTTATTCCCAATCAAAACTAGCAGCATTTCTAGTAACTCGTAAATGGGCTGGAGTAGCTCACCCAAATGAAGAATGTATTGTTTCCAAAAATCCAAAGAGGCCATCTAAGCGTTGTGCCTCTTTTTAGACTGTAGGAGGGGCCAGAAGCAACAGCTTATCCTTTACTTTAGAAGGGATATCTCAACATGCCCCACACCACTGGACACCTAGAAATTTCACTGAGGTGGAAGGACCCTGTATTTTTGTGGATTTATCTCCCATCCTCTCTCACACAAATGCCTTGCTATTAAATCTAGAGTCTTTGCTACTTCTTGCTCAGTAGGTCCTATCAACATATCATCAATATAATGGAACAGTGTGATGACTCATGGGAGGGAGAGATGATCAAGGTCCCTGTGGACAATATTATGACATAGGGCTGGAGAGTTGATATACCCCTGAAAAAGACAGTGAAAGTATACTGCTGCCCTTTCCAGCAGAAAGCAAGCTGTTTTTGGTGTTCCTTACTAATGGCAGTTGAGAAAAAAACATTTGCCAGATCAACAGCTGCATACCAGGTACCAGGCAAGTGTTGATTTGCTCAAGCAATGATACCACATTGGGACAGTAGCTGCAATTGGAGTCACCAGCTGGTTAAGTTTATGATAATCTCCTGTCATCTTCCAAAATCCATCTGATTTCTGCACAGACCAAATAGGAGAGTTTAATGGGGATGTGGTGGGAATCACCAGCCCTGCATCCTTCAAATCCTTGATGGTGGCACTAATCTCTGCAATCCCTCCAGGAATCCAGTATTCCCTTTGATTTACTATTTTGCTAGGTAGGGGCCATTCTAGTGGCTTGCACTTGGCCTTTCCAAACATTATAGCCCTCATTCCACAAGTCAGGGATCCAATGTGGGGATTCTGCCAGTTACTGAGTATGTCCATTCCAATTATGCATTCTAGAACTGGGGAAATAACCACAGAATGGTTCCAAGGACCCACTGGATCCACTCTGAGACAGACCTGAGCTTAAACTCCATCAATCACCTGACCTCCATAAGCCCCTACTCTGACTGTTGGACCACAGTGATGTTTTGGGTTTCCTGGAATTAATGTCACTTCTGAACCAGTGTCTAATAATCCCTGACATGTCTGATCATTTCTTTTTCCCCAATTCACAGTTACTCTCGCAAAAGGCTGTAGGTCTTCCTGGGGAAAGGTGGGAGGAAGATTAACAGTATAAATTTTTGGTAGTTTAACAGGATCCTTCCCCAAGGTGACCTGGCCTTCTCCTCATTCAAGGGGCTCTCGGTCTGTAAACTGTCTCAAGTTTGGGAATTGATTAAGAGGCTGTGATTCTCTGCATCTGTAATTTCATTTAGGGTTTTGTTCATTCAACCTAGAACTCTTCTACTTATACAGATCCAGATGAAATTTAGTAGACTACCCATGTATTTCCCTACTAGGTACCCCAAACTCTATTAGCCAATGCCATGACTCCATGTGACTCAGACTATTCTGAATGCTGCTTTAAACCTGCTTTTCATTGTGGTATCCATGCCCACCTGTCCTTTGGCAATTAACTGCTGACACTTGACTTTTACAGAACAGAGATCTGATCATCCCCATAATGTTTAAGGATTCTAATTCCATTACAGCTTTCCCTACAGTAATATCTGGACTACAGAGAAGAGCAACCACAGAGCTTTTCAGAGAAGATGGGATTAACTTATAAATTTATTCCTCACAGTCCTCGTTAAAGGTGTGTCCTCTGGACATTCCTGAGGTGGGTGAGCAGGTCTCAAATAGTAAATCCATTCTAGCATTCCAATCTCTCTAAGTCTTTGAATCCCCTCATCTACTGTATACCAGGGCAAATCAGGCATCTCAACCTCAGACATGCTAGGCCATCATTTGGTCCATGCTTCAGTCAGCCACACAAACAAACTGTTAGAGCGCTTCCTAACCCCTCAAGCTACAGCATTGAATCCAGAATGTCTGCTTAGTGGGCCCCTATCAATAAATTCAGCCTGATCCAACTTTATATTCCTTCCACTATTATCCCCTACACTTAGTATCCATTCCCACACATATTCCCCTGATTCCTTTCTATATAAGTAGGAAAACTCATGCATTTCTTTCAGAGTATACCATACTTTCTGATGGGTCACACTTTGTATTTCACCTTTGGGGGTTTGTTGTGATTTTAGTCTAGTAATAGTTCTCAAAGACAGAGGGGTAGTGGGGGTAGGTACGGAGAAGGAAAAGAAATGTCTTACAAGTTACTGACCTCAGGGCATTCCTCTACATTTTCTTCTAGTGAGACAGAATTAGTCTCTTCAGGCAGTGGTTAGAAGGACGATTCCTCAGGGTAGACTGGAGGTTTGGCCGTACATGCCAGGGTTTGCCTGGTACCTGCCTCATGGCTGGGAGGAGGTCCAGGCTCTCTGGGGCAGGCTGAAGCCTGGATGATACAAGGCTGATAAGGTGTGGTCTCCACAGAGCAGGCCATTGCAGATTTGTCTGGTAAAGTCTCAGCAGAATTTAGGGTTTCAGTGTCCCCACCAATATTATTATCATCCCATATGTGTCCATCCCAATCCTCAGGGTTCCACTCCTTCCCATTCAATGCCTTCACTGTAATTGCAGAAACCCTGTGGGGTTGAGATTTTAGTTTCCTCTGTAATTCTGCTACTCATTCAATGAGACTCTGGCTTTGAATCTCAGATATCTCAACTCTGGGGCTACAGGAAACAAAGTTTTCTTTCAGGACACACATGGCAACATTCACGTAATTCATGTGGCATTTAAGTTTCAAATTTGAAGACTTTAGCTCATCTCTTTCTTTTATACCTGTGTCCAGAGTATCTAAGAGTGACCAGCCACCATCATTACACCTTTTGACTCCACAAAATTCTGTTAAGGGGTTGAAAACACGCTCACCCAGATCCTTGCTTCCTATAAGCATGGAAGTAGGGGAATTCAGTGACACTATTTTGTGTACTCTATTGTCAGTTCATGCCAGGGACTGTTAGAAACCTCTTCATTATTGGAAAGGGAGTCATTAGTACCCTTGTGTCCAACAGGAGTAGAGAGCCAATTGCAAAACTCACAGAACCACCTCAGACATCCCATATTTAAGACTCTGTTCCTCAAGGACCACTCCCAGTACCAAGCTGAATTAGTCAGGGTTCTCTCAGGAAACAGAATCAATAGGAAATATCTGTCAATAATATGAGAATTTCTAAGAGTCTTTCATGCAACCATGGGTATGCACAAGTCCAGGTTCCTCAGGCAGACTGCAAACAAATGTCTCCGATGGAAGTCCAATGAAAGGTCCTTGATGAGTTTCTGGGAGAAGTTGGCTGTCCAAAGACAACCTGGGAAATTCTCTCCAAATGTTGAAATCACTTCCCCTTTTAAGGCAATCAACTGATTGAATAAAATCATCATCCATTGCTGATGCAATCTCCCTGATTGATGCAGATGTAATCAGCCATCCATGCAGTAAACTCACTGGTGAACGAAGTCTATAAATGCCATTGTATTAAAATTAGCCCAGTTCTTGCTGGACCAAACACCTGGACACAATTACCTGGCCAATTTGACATATTAGCTTAACCATCACAATATGATTCAGGATCTGAGGATTTTGCTAAACGTAAACTCTCATGCATTTTGTTAGCAATGTGACACATTTTTAACATTTTGCAAATGGTCAGCCTTTTCTTATAAGTCTAATTGTCTTCTCCCCCATGAATCAGCAATTTCAGTCTCCATTATTTGCCCAGTAGAACTGAAAATTATTTCCAAAGGAAGTTGTGCAAAAGTGCCCATAACAGATTTGCCTTAATAACTAAGCCATAGATATGGTACAGGTGTCCATCAAAGAAAAATGATGAGCAAACTGTGAAATGTTTATAAAATATAATATTACTCAAAATCTAAAAAGAAGAAACTACTCTTACACCCAACAATGTTGTTGAATCTCAAAATCAGTCGCAGTTTGAAAAAAAAGAGCCTTGCACAAAAATCTACCATTGCATGATGTAATGCATATAAAGGTTTAGAAAAAGAATATTGAATATATGGTAAAATAAATGAATAAATTAATAGAAGAGTACACAATGAAGTATTCCATAGACTGGAAACAATAATTTGAAACTCCTAAGTATTGGTAAGGATTTGGAGCAGTGGAAAACTTTTATATCACCGGTATGTGTGTACATGATGGAAAACATTTGATATTGGACCAGTCAACTAAGACCAAGTTATGTTGCAGTAATCAATAAAATTTAAGTGTTGGTGATGAGAGCAGCAAAGATTATTTTCAATTTGTGACTTATATCCCTTGTGTATTGGCCACAACTTTGCTATACTCCATCCACATACTATGCCCAGGCTATAGAGCAGCCACAATATGAGATGATAGTGTTTCTGTGAAGAAAGAAGAGATATTTAAACATATTAATATGCTGGGGCTTATATACACATTCTTAATTTTTTCAAATTTATTTTCTAAAGAAGTCAAGTGGTCAAGCCTATCATTCATGAATTGGGATATTATAATCCTCTCTTAAGAGAGGAACCACAGAGAGTCATCTCAGAGAGTGCCCAAGATATTTTGAATATTGGTCTACCTAGGCTTTATTAAATTAGAACACAAATGTTATGATCCTGCATTTCCAGTCTAGAGAGTGCTTACCTGCTAGGTAGAAGAAAATACAATGGAAAATGAGAAAAACACAGTAAAACTATGATTCTGGGGTGTTTTTATTAAGCATATTTTTATTATCATGGGTTTTATAAAACATGATCTTGAGCACATCAGCATTCCTAGCCCAGTTAATCCATCTGGAGACTTCCCTTTCAGCGATCCAGAAGTGAGACTTCCTAATGCACCTCTGCTGAGAACTCCTTCTCAGAGGGAGGAGGGGGAGAACTTGAAGATGCTTTCTCCACCCATGTCTATGTTCTCAGTAGTTTTTTCACACCTAGACCCAGGGACCATAAAACTGCAGGAGCCTTTTATTCAAGTCTCCTTTAACAATCAGAGGATCCCATGTCTGTGCTGATCTATATGAATCCCACTCTCTGGTACTGCTCCATTGGGAAATGGAACAGGAAAAAAGCAGCAGCTCTACTCAGTTCATCTCTTGCATATACTTTTTTTTTTTTGTAAGTGATTAATGATGACTTTATAGTTCCATTTTGGCTTTAACATTTTAATTGACCACCAATTACCCCCAGTAGCTCAGCTTCTACTTGACCAAATTAGCACCCAGAGCAGGGTTGCCAATTAAGTACAGTTATGTCCTGGAAAAGCAGAAGGTTAAGGGATCCCATGGGACATTTGTAGGAGATGCTATCAGTCCTATGGGCCCTTCACTTCACAAAGAGGATGATAACAGAAGCCATGGAATCTTCTTGAGAGTTATTAGTGGAATCATTTGGGGCATTTCTTCAGCCATAATATTGGGTCTGGGGAAATGCAATGGAAAGCTATGTGTCAGTCTTGGTGAATGCTAGTGGCTTGTATATATAAGCTATGCAATACCAAGCAGGAATATTTGTCCTTCCCTTTAGCTCCAGCTTCCTTTAAGAGCTTGCCTGCTGTGTCAGATTAGAGACACAACTGAGGGGTTACAAAAAAGTTAGTGGAGTGGTTCTCTAGTCAACCAATGAAGTTCACAGAGAACTCATGACTTGAGCAACCCCCAAGAGACCCACTACTGATTCCCACCCTCTGGCACTGCAATTTGTTGAAATTTTAATTAAAAAGAATGTAGAACACTTCAGTATCGCTTTGTCCAGCAGCATTAAATAGAACTTAGACAACAAGTTCCCCTGTACAAAAATGAGGTAATGTTGTTATTGTTAGTAAGGGAAAGTATAGTCTGAGCAGAGCAAGTTTTATCCTCTACCTCCTTCAGATTTCCCTGACAGCAACCACCATGAAGAGATCAATGGCAGTGGCAATAGGGTTGGAGGGGTTGTCAATCCCAAAGTATTTCAGCATGGATGCACCTGAGCAGCTGCTACAGCAGAGGTGGACTTTTCTGGATTTTGTCAAGGGACAGGGGTCCATACAGGTTCACAAAATGAGCACCAGGTTAGTGAAGCCTGATACATGTGTGAGCCATGGTTAACCAGTACATCCTGCCTTCAAGATTAAAGAGTAAGGTGAGATGAACTACCTAAGGATAAAATATCTCCCACAACTAATAAATGCTCCACTAGTTTACTATGCAGGAGCCACACTCTGCTTCAAGCAAACCATGAAAGTTGTGCAAATTTGGGCGGACCCACCCTGTTCCACATTGGGTGTCTTAGCCTGAAAACAGTTATGCAGGGCTCTCAGCTCCTTCTGCCCTCATGATCAAAGAAACTTCTATAGCCCTATTATGTTGACCCCTGTGACAGACCCAGGGTTGTTCCCTCCACCCTTTCTCATATGCTTTGAGATAGATTAAAGGGCCCAACACTATTTTTACCTGTACCATTACACTGAGCCCCCCACCATCTCCAGGGATACAAAGGCCCTACTGTAAGATTTCAGGTTAATGGGAGAGTTTGGAAAACAAATTTCATTCTTAAGCCTTTTAGATACAGGTATAGAGTGACTCCTTTAATAATTCCTGACATCAAGAGTAAAACTGATAATGCTCTCTGATTTGATCTGAGGATGCCACTACTGAGGCACTTGCCAAGCCCAATTATGGTGGGTCCCTTATGACCCATACGAAGCTCCATTGTATGACCCCCAATTACTGTATGCATTATTGATATATTCTATGTGCACCCTTGCTAGGCTTCACCCGCAGGCTAGGTGATGGCAATTGCCATAGTTGGGTCCTTACTCTTAGGGCATATGAGAAATTGTGAAGCTTACTGAATCATGAGCTTGGCCATATTTTATGGTCACTTGCAATGCTTTGACAGGCATGTAAAATAAGCTACCCTATGGGAGTGAGACATTTAGATAAAAATAATCTCTTCTCCTAATAAGCCTTTTGTTACTCATGTGACTGCTCCACATTCCTTCCTGAAGATGTATTCCTTAACCACAAAAGGATCTTATTTCTCAGTTATATTTTGAAATTGAATACTTCAGAACAAGTTTTTGTATGGCTGATTATCTCATAGATCTGAAAGAAGATGATCCATGGAATTTCAGACACCATCCTTGACTAGGAATCCATGCAGGTACTATGACTATCATCAGAAGAACCTGGAACAGAATGAAAAAACTGCCCTATCTGCCTGCCCTTAGCCAAGGATAAAAACACTGCCTAGGATCATTCCTAAGCCAAAGGGACAGAAAGTTCTAAGCATATAGTCTCATCTCATTCAGAAATTATCCCTGGATCCTGAATGTAGATAATACTTTCTCCAGGTTTGATTTAGCCATTCCCATTTGTTTCACTGACTCAGTCCCCAATATTCACATAAGGCCAATTTAGTTCCCTGTTTGACTATATCACATTAAGATAACTAAAAAAGTAATTTTACCTAACACAGTTTAGAAAGTAATTGAATTTATATTTGGAAGATTGTGTAGCCGTTTGGCAGTTTGATGTAATTATGAATTCCAAAAATCTATATTAGATTATGCTTGTAAACTGATCTGTTCATCTAGGCATGATTAAGTTATAATTGGAGTTTTGATTGGGCCACGTCAGTAGGGTGTTGAGCCCCATCCCTTGGTGTGTCGGGGAATCAAACATAAAAGGCAAGGCAAAGGAGAGAGGTAGCTGTGTTTTGATGTTGGAGTTTTGATGTTGGAGAGAAGGCCCCAGGAAAAGAGAAGTGAGTCATTCACCTTATACTGTACAGCTGATTTTGTGGAGGAAACAAAGGAGTTAAGCCCAGGGAGAAATGCAGCCCCAGGAAAAGAGGAACCCAAGAAGCCTGAACCCAGGCCAACATCAGCAGCTGTCTTGCTCCAACACGTGGCAATGGACTTTGGTGAAAGAATAAACTTAAGCATTATGGCCTGGTAACTGTGGAGTTCTACCCCAAATAAATACCTTTTTAAAGACCAACCTATTTCTGATATTTCACATTAGCACCCCTTTGGCTGACTGATACAGATTGTAACATTTTTAAATACACACACAAAACTCAAATTTATACATATGTATACAGAGAAATCACTGGGCAATGAGAAAATATTGAGAAAAAAATTCTCATACTTTACAAATACTAAGTTTTCAATGAATTAAATGCAGGAGAAGAAATTATTGTGGGAAACATAATAACAATAAACAGTAACCAGTTGGAAAATTATAGATAACAGAGATACAAAATATTATTGACTTAGGAGTGCCAATATCTGGAAACTATAAGAATACAAAGAAAATGGAGGTAACAATATTACAAATAAATTTTGAAATTATATTTGTAAGAAAGACAAGTTCTTCCACATGAATTCATATACAGAAACAATAAAATAAAATAAACTACAGAAGTAATTATGATAATATCAACAAAAAAGATTAAAAGATATTAAAGAGAATATTTTAACCAGGAAATTATGACACAGATATGAGGAACAAAATTGCCAGAAATTTCAATTATTCAGCTTCCTAATGCCAACTTACACTTTCTTTTTATACCACATGAATGAAACTACTAGGAATGATCCATTTCAAAAAAAAAGAAAAATAATCAAGGGAGAAATAAGCCTGATAGATATGCATAAGTAATATAATATAAAATTAAAAATTTAAAAAGGGGAATAGAAAGATTTGGGAGGAAGTTTGGTAGAAAAATGGGACTTCATATAAAACAAGAGGGTATGTTAAAGAAATTAGGTATTTCAAAATTAAATAAGCATGTTTTCTAAAAAATCTTTAAAATAAATGAGTGTAGACTAAAGTAGACTTACTGGTATTCTACTATAGATTTATTGTGATTCTAGCAATGGAAGAAATTATATCATGGATGTGGAGACAGTGGCCACTGGAGGTGCTGAAGTCATGGAGAGGGAAAAAAGAGATGTAATATGGGGGCATTTTTAGGACTTGGAATTAGTGGCAATGCTCCAAAATGGATTCATCAATTTCAATGAATGTACTACACTAATGAAAGAAGTTGTTAATGTGGGGAAAAGTGGGAGGTGGGGAGAGTGGGGTATATCGGAATCCCTTATAATTTTTTATGTAGCATTTTATGTAATCTGTGTCTTTTAAAAATAAATAAAATTATATTTTAAAAAAGAATAGTTTGTCAAGAAAATGAAAAGACAGTTTACTCAATGAGAGAAAATATTTGGGAAACCCTTATTTAATAAGAGATTAACCATTATATACAGAAATCTTAGACCTGAAAAATAAGAAGACATACATCCCATTTAAAAAACATGCAAGAGATTTGAATAGACACTTTTTCAAAAATGAAATACAAATGAAAAGATAAATATTCTCTTGTTGTTCAGTGAAGTGTTCTGAATATGGCTAAGTCTAAGTGCTTTAGAGTATCATCAAGTCTTGTAATTCCTTATTGATCCTTTGACTAAATGTTCTATTATTGAAAGTGGTGTATTAAATTTTCCTACTATTAATGTACAACTGTCAATTTCTCCTTTCAAATTTGTCAATATTTGCATCGTATATTTTGGGGTTCTGCAGTTAAGAGAATAAATATTTTTAATTGCTACATCTCCTTTTAGAGTTTACCACTTTATCATTATTCAATGACTATCTTTGGCCTTTGCAACTTCTTTTGATTTAATGTCTGTTTTATCTAGTATTAATATAGCTACCCCAGCTCTCTTTTGGTTAATGCTTATAAGGGATTCTTTCCTCTTTCAACACTTGTATCTTTGAATTTAAGATGAGTGTCGTACAGGCAGCAGGTAGTTTAGTGATGTTTTTATCCATCTGTCAATCTCTGCCATTTGACTGGAAAGTTTAATCCATTTACATTTAAGGTCACTGCTGATAATACAGGACCTTCTGCCATTTTTCTATTTAGGCTTTTATATCTTATACTTTTATGTCCCTTAATTCTTCCATTAGTCCCTACTTTTACATTTATCTGATTTTCTGTATTGTACTATTTGAATCCCTTCTCTTTTATACCTGGATATATTTTTCATCTATTTTCTTTGTGCCTACAATGGTGTAAAAAATATAAAACCTAAATTTATATCAATCATATTTGGTTTGATACCAATTTAACTTTAATATCATACATATTATACTTTTTCTATATCCGTCCATCCCCTCAACTCTTTTTGTACTTGTCACAAGTTATAGCTTTGTATATTGTATCCAAAGTCATAGATGTATCATAAATTTTATGTATTTGCATTTTAAGACCTCTGAGAAGTAAGAAGCCAAGTTCCATATTAAACAATATACCACAATAATACTTGCATTTATAATTAGCAAAATAGTAACCTTCACCAGAGCTCTTTCTTTCTTTCAGTTCAAATTTCATTTCCATTATTGTTGTCTTCAACTGCAATTTCTAACTCTCTATTAATATTGTCACATTGCTCATTCATTGTTTTCCTATTAAACACAGTAATGTTATAAAATTATATGTACATATATACATATAAAGTCACAAGCCACTTAAAAGTTAAAATTGCGCTCCCATTTTCTACAAAGTATTATATGACACATCAACGCATTAACCACATAAAATATGAACTTTTTCTGTTCACACTAAAATAAACATTTGAAAGCTCTACACTCTGTTGAGATGAAAATTAGGAAAAAAACTCAGACATTCACATAATTTCAAATTTGCATGCTGCACACACACACAAAGACACCAAGAATAATCATTTTAAGAAGACACATATTACAGATTTGATTTACAACTTCATACAGTGGGTCCTTTTTATATTGAGTAAAAATGTTTACTGGTCCCCTGAGCTAATGCTCTAAATTTTCAGGACTCAATCTTAAAATAAAGCATTTATTGAATTGAGGAATGGGAAATGTAACCACATAAATTGATGTTTTTATTTTTAGGCAAAGAATTCATGTTTATTCATATTCACAATCTAAATGGATAATGCTTTGAGTTTCTTCAAATTAACTACCCCCACCCCCCAAGACAAACTCAGGCTGTGTTTCCATTGTTAGCAGCTCCACAACAGATAGCCCAAATTTATAGCAAATTATTTATCTGATCAATGAGACTTGATTTCTTTTGAACAGGGGAAAATAGGTAAGATTGTCAGTAACAAAATCAATACCTGTAAGCTACTCTGTATTCAAGACACAAAACCACACAGCCCACAGTTTCTTTCCAAGTTATCCAATGTTACTAAGAAAGATGATGTCAAGTCTCTAGGTATAATGTGGAATTGAACAGTTTTGGTTTGAAGATACAATGGCATCCTTGGCTGATGTAGTTTGTTTTTCTAATTGAAATGCTTTAATAATTTTTTTTAGCTTCTTGATGATTGGTAATAGTTATGTTAGAACAGATATCTGATCTCTGGCTCTTTTAACATTATCAGTGAGATTTTAGGGGAAGTTATCAGTCATAAATTTCTGACCATTGGATCAAATGCAACTTACAACAAAAGTAGCTGGAAACATAAGCCTAAAAAACAAAATTTTGTCCCCTAAACTTAATTACACCCAATAAATCTCTTCAGATTACTTAAGAGATTTTTTTTTATGAGCTTGATTCTCATTCTGTGGTTGCAATCAATCTAACTTGAAAGCCTTTGTGGAAAAGATTATTGGTAGTCAAATTGTATATAGACATGATGGCTAAGGGAAAGAAGGACTTACAGAGGTCCATGTTTTGCAGCATATTCTACTTAAATTGATAGTATTATCTTCATTATATAAAAATTAAGAATAGGAAAGACCAATAAAGTATACACAATACTCTGCTTAATTACAAATTCATGCTAACATTAATTAATAATATGGTATTTTCCATCACAGCACCCAAAGAAGTTAACAGAAACCAATTATCTAATAAAACTTAGGGAAATGATTTTAGATTTAGTTAAATATTTTATTACAGATCTTATTCACTATGGACAATCTATTATATCCACACTCACAAT